>BPLR01009020.1:0-129997 GCA_021605095.1 Caerostris extrusa | reverse complement strand
GTAATTGTTGTCATGGAGGTTGGTTTGGTTTGCTACTCTACGATCATTTGTGCCTTTCCACCTGCAACAATTGACAAGACCGAGTTTTCGTGCGGTTCGACAACACAACATCCATTACCGCCAGGTTAAACTAAAGCTATGGAGGAGATGTCGTATCGAAATCACTGGTAGGCAGGCTGACCTTAGGACCTGTGGAGACATTAACGAAAAATTCAGAGTGAAGAATTTTGTGCATTAAGTGTTTGAAACAGTGCCCAGTGTTTACAAAATCTGGATAAGTTTCGAAAAAAAAAAAAATCATTCTCTTACTGACAATGCAGGAGACTTAAATATCTATAGTAATTGTCATTAATTTTCTGCAGCAACCCATTGGGTGATAACAGTAAGTATTGGTAAAATTCTTGGCCTCAACAGATTTTAAACATTATGTTGAATTATTTTGTTCATTAACATCATTTGTATATTCATGTTAAAATGCACTTTGTTGATTTCTGGTTACTTAAGTTTTAGAGAAGATAAGGCATGGAAATTAAAAATTTTTTTCGTAATTCTCTGATATTTAATTGAAAATCTATGGGCTTTGTGTTTCAATTATGCAACACCGAAGACGTCAAGGGAAATGACATTGGTTGAGGAAGGTCTTTATATGGTAAACTTCGAGTGGCAATGATAACTAATGGTCCACGGACTATCAATGAGAGACGTTTTACATTTAGTGTCAATTGGGAGCCATTGGAATTTCCTGTTTACTGAAAGCTATAAATACAAAGGGAGGCTGCCAGAGGATTTGAATCTGATATTTCTTTCTTGCACTTAGCTCTGTGCCAAAATAGGCAATTTATGACGTTAGGTTGAAATATTCCTTCACGTGTGAGTAGGGCTATTAAAATTATTTTTCATTAGAACTTATTCAAATGAGAGTATGCAATGAATATTTTGATACCTTCTTATATGACTAAATCTTTATTATGGCAATCCTAAATCTTTACGGTATTTTATGACGTTGAGATTAGAATATTCCTTCTGCGTGTCAGTAGGACTTAGAATTATTTTGTACTATGATCAATTTAAATGAGAGTATGCAGTGACTACTTTGATACCTTCTAGATGACTAAATATTTTATAGCAATTATGGCAATCCTAAATCTTTATTACACTTTAGGTTGGAGTTAGAATCCTTACGTGTGAATCTTTATTACACTTTTAAATGAGAATATGCAGTGAATTCTTTGATACCTTCTTATATGACTAAATCTTTTATTATGGCAATCCTAAATCTTTATTACACTTAGTTGGAGTTAGAATACTCCCTTACGTGTGTGAATACTACTTTTAGAATTATTTTGCATGACCTATTTAAAATGAGAATATGCAGTGAATTCTTTGATACCTTCTTATATGACTAAATCTGTTATTATGGCAATCCTAAATCTTTACGGTATTTTATGACGCTGAGATTAGAATATTCCTTCACGTGAGTGCGACTTTTAGAATTAATTTTGCATTAGATCTATTTTTAAATGAGAGTATGCGGCGAATACTTTGATACCTTCTTATCAATTATGAATATGACTTGAATAATTAAAAAAAATTTAGATTATTCCTAAAACAAATATTATTTCAGAAAGAGTTAGCTGATAAAAATTTGTAATTGTTGCAATCTTATTTTGTTATATGCAGCTTTAATATTTTAATGATTGAGACAAACTTATGACAGTGACGAAATTATTTTAATGGAGTACATTAAAGTGTATTTTTAGTGCATATAAACTACTTTTTATATGATTTTTTATTCGAATTTAGAATTGGGAAATAGATTTTTCGCAATGTTTTGCAAAAATAGATGCAATTTTTATTCACTTTTATGTGATTATGTCGTCTACGTTAAGAAAAAAATTCATTCGTAATTTAAGAACATCTTGAAAACTTTGTTAAATTGCATTCGCATTAGAATTAAGAAAGTTCTAATTTTTAAATTCCTCACATTACTTAACTTACTGCGCAGTTAAGAAAAATCAATAATTTTGCAGTTTTATTTTTAATTTCACATGTCTACTTGCAAATTTTGCTAATTGGGAATATGACTTAAACATGATTTTTTTATTGAAATCATTAGCAAAGAAATTAAATGAATATGTTCTGTAAAGATTTTTAAAATAATTATATGTAATTACCCCATATTAACACCCCACATATGTACCCCCCACGGGTACATAATAGAAGTTTTTGCATACCGTACATTAGTTACCGTAGGACGTCCGTTAGCTTTTTCTCCCTAGCGCGCATGCTCAGTTTCCTATGAGCATGCGCGCTAGGGAGAAAAAGCTAACGGACGTCCTACGGTAACTAACGTACGGTATGCAAAAAAAAAAAACTCTATTAATTGTAATTAAATATGTATCCATGATTTGTGAATAAAAGTTTATGATCGTAACGAGTTTATTATTTTATGTTTTCATTATTTTATTTTTAATGAATTAAATCATTAATACTCTTTTAATTTTAGAGAAATATATTGCTGAGACTTAATAATCTAAATTCATTCGTAGCGTTGTTTTTCTCAAATTCCGGGTAACTTGATCACTTTTTTTGTAGATTTCTCGGTGATTACTCTATTAAATCCTACATCATTATATTTATTGGTCTTCAACTAATATGGTAAAACAGGGAAAGATAAATAAAACCTAAGTTGTATTTTAAAGCATAATGTTTAACAAGAATTGTCATGAATTATGCACAAATAAATAATAAAAAAAAACGTTTGATACAATTTTTACAACAAACTTGATACATTTTGAGTACACAATACAATGATATTATATAACTCCTCGTGAGTAATGTCGCAAGATATCTGAATTCATTCACACGATTCGGTTTCAGTCCAATAGTTTTTTACGCAATTTTTGTTCACTCTTAAATGATCGATTCAAGGTTCAAGTTACGAAATAATTACATTTTTTTTTAAAAATTCTGAAACAATTCTTCTGAGTATTCTGAGCCGCTTTGTAGACCAATAAGTAAATGCAAAGCGAGTTTTGATAAATGTAGCTAATAATATCTATAATTACAAAATTAAATAGAAAAAAAAACTATACATATTCATAAATGCAATAATTAAAATAAAGAAATAGCGCTTAATATTTGATTCAAAATGATTCGTAATTAATCATAATCCTTTTATGTCTTTTTTGTTTAATATACTGTTTATAAACTTCTGGCCTGTTTAATATACTGTTTATAAACTTCTGGCCTGGTTTAATATACTGTTTATAAACGCTAGCCAATTGGCGGTGGCCTGGTGGCCAATTGGCTAGCGCTCTGGCATTCGGTGCTTTAGGTTCGAATCCTGACTACGGCATGGATATTTGGTTCGAATTCACGTTAACCTGTAGGTCCCGGTCTAATTAGACTAGAGTGTGCAAAAAAATGACCGTAGAGGGACAAACCAAATCAGTGGCGCGACAGTCTGTGGGCCAAGGTCGTCTGCCCACTGGAAGATCATGAGACAGGAGATGATTTCTTTTTACTTGTTTATGAGCCCTACGTCCAATGCTTTACACTCATGTTAGAATGGAACATACGGTTTAAAGCGGATTCCGAACCCCTACAGACTCGCCGAGACTCGAACTCGAAGTCTGTGGCACTGAGCTCCAGTTACTCGACCATCAGGCCCCTAATTTATAAGCTACTTCCATTTATTTAAAAGTGAATTAAATTCAAAATTAAATTATATGGATAAATGCAAAATTAAGAATAAAAAATGTATGTTAAATTATATAGATAATTGCAAAATTAAATTGTATAGATAATTGCAAAATTAAATTATATAGATATAATTGCAAAATTAAATTATATAGATATATTACATAAATACAATTTATTAAAACGAACTCTGGAATTCTAATTATCCAAATTATAAAATCTAAGAAACAAATAGGAGAATTATATAAATAGGAGAGATTTGCATAAATAGAAGAATTATAAAAAAAATTACAGAAACGTTTAAAAATGTGAACATATCTATCTGTATTCCTATCTTCAAGTAAGTCTTTTTTCTTATACTAAAAGTGCTTTCTCTGTTAATTTTATAATTTAAGAATTTAATAAATTCGTTGCAGTAAAAAATGAATAAGTTTGTGTAGTATTTATTGCAGTATATTCAACGTGGTATTTAATTTCTTGATTAATAAAAATATTAAACCTAACAACTGACCTTTTATTAATCATAACCTCTATGATTTTTTATTTAATCTATCGTCAATAAATTATTTCTCTTTTCTTAAAAAGTGAATTAAATGCAAAACATAATACAGACGAAATTGAAATATATTACATAAGTAAAAATTTAAGAAATAAAGAATTCCAAAATTCTAATTATTCCAAGCTATAAAATCTAAGAAACATGATAAATTATGTAAATAGGAGAATTATAAAATGAAAAAATGTTTACATAAGTATCTATATTCTTGTCTTTATACTATATAAATCTATTTTTAATATTATAAATATCAGAGGAAGCTATTTCTTTTCTTTTTTTTTTTTTTTTTTTTTTTTTTTATAGTTCTCTGCTAGATTTTTAGCAGAGAAAATAATAAGTATCTGCAGAATTTAAGAATTTAATAAATTCTTTGCAGTAAATAAGTTTGTGTAGTATTTACTGTAGCATAGTTTAGAGTTTACTGTAGCATCTGAGTATTACTACCTACATAGTGTTTAGTTTAAGTATTCAGTGTAGAATTTAATTAAATTTAATTATTCTAAATTTCTAATTTTCTGAATAATAAATTAAACCTACAAACTGACCTTCTATTTTTTCTCCATTTTGGATCACAACGTCTGACCCATTCCTGATTTTCTTGTCCTCCTGATGAGATCCATTGATTTCGTTAAGGCCAATCATCATCTCAGCTCATCACTTTCTCTGCTAGACATCCGTCAGAGTAGGAGAAACGCGGACGAATGACAACAGTGATAGAATCACTTGTCGGGTCTGTGCCGCGCATGCGCCGAGGGAATGAGTGACACTGGGGAAAAGAAAAAAAAAAAGAAAAAGACAGAGAGAAGCAAACGATTTTGAGTGGGATCACCTGCCTCAGGACACTGTGATATGTTGACAATCAATACAAAGCTTGACAGAAATGCATTTGCAAAGCAACATGTAGTAACATTATTTCAAAATGAATAACTTTTAAATACTATATTCGCATATTTAAGAATTCTGCGCATCATTTATGGAGATAAAATGCTTGGCTCGTTTTTTTAGGGTCTCAAGATAACTTAGAAATTTACTTTTATTGCACCTGAATAAAAAGATATGCAAGGTTAAACTGCGTTTTATTCCGATTTACAACTTTTATTTTACCCTTATCAAACAGGGAAGCACCTTCGACTTAACTGGCTCTGGTTGCATTTTTGTTTACCATCCTTAGTTTGAAATATGCATGTTGAATTAAAGGAAAATAAAAGTTAATATCAGGATTAGGGATATTCTATTATTTTCATTTATTTGAATCAGACATATTTAAATGGATTCCTTTTTCAGATGGATTTTCTATGGGAAAAATAAGTCTCCAGTATTACTAGTTAAGTACAAAAAATGCCATTTAATAACACAGGTGTGCGTTTTCAATCTGTTTCATTTATTTCTGTTTTGTTAACTGATTTAATATAAATTCCAAACCTATGATTTTTTTTTTTTTATCACATCCAGACATTTGAAACATACATACATACAATATATATATGGTACAAAAAAAAAACAATGCACAACAATTTTAGAGAAATAAGGATCATACTTTTTCTCATGCTATTTTGAGAAAATTCTAAACAATAAAAAATACTTTTAAATGAAATATTCCCATTCAACTTTGTTTTCATTAAGATTCAGATAAAACCTTTATTACAATATACACTAAAAGAAAAAAAAAAGAATTGGTGCATTTAGAACGAGATGTCCAAATGACAAGAAAAACAGTTGATGTGATGCACATGCATTAAAAATAGTTAAAAATTTAGAGGAATTAAATGCTTCATTCGCAGATACAACTACATGTAAAAACCAATCAATCAGGCGTTGGTCCATATGCGACCTGCTATCTGGCTGGTCATTGAATCACAGATTTGACATTGAATGTCAACAGATGTTCTATGCTTAATCTCTTTACAATCCTTCTCCAAGTATTAAGTTTGATCGTCAAACTTCTGGGACGGTCAGAGATACCTCTTAATAACGCCCAAACGTGCTGTATTGTAGAAAAAAATTGCCGATTTAGACGGCGAGGCAAAAAGTTTGATAACAGCAAATGCAGTGCAATTATCAGTGTCCTGTTGAGCATCATCCTGTTGAAATGTAAGCTCGGGGTACCTTGAAAGAAAGGACAACATAAAGAGGCGTATAATATCGTCAATTTGTTATTGTCCTTTAAATGTGTCACGGATGGCAAATGGTGCTTCAGATATTTTAAATTGTACCACTGAAAACAGTCAGGTTAGTATCCTACTTCTTTCAACAATTTCTCATTCTGTACTAAACGACAAGAAAGTTTACATTGTTGTCAGGTTCGTTAGGCCTAAAATCTCACATTTTGTAGTATTGTTTTGTTTTCTGAGTGATCCTTCGATTCGACTATTCTGCTTTCTTTAGTTAAATTTCACATCCTCTAGCAAATGAGTGACTTATGCACGCCTCTAGCAAATGAGTGACTTATGATCGCCTCTAGCAAATGAGTGACTTATGCTCGCACTGTATTGTAACCCACATGCTAAGCATTGTAGAGAAATTTAATAGGTGGAATACAATTCGAATGGAAATTATTCCCAAGAATTATAATTTCTACTTTTTTTACACACCATTTGAAAAAAATCAGTTGCAATTATTTGGAACTTCTAGTAGTTTATTGATTAGCCATTACGACTGAGGTATTTGCTGGTGGGATTGAAACGCATTTGCATATTAAATTTTCGTTACGACCAAATAAAAATTTTGCTTTATGTTTTTACTGTCTCGAAGTGTATAATTTTCAAATATAATTGGCATTCTGAAAGTATAATTATATTAAATGGAAAATATATAAATTAAACTTCCTTTTGATACAATGTAATAATTAATTTTGAATACCACAGTGGTAAAAGCTATATTTTTTTAATTATCAGATATTATGATTTTTTTAAATTGCCATGAAAACCACACGGCATTTACAATTGAAAACATTTTACTATAAGAAGAAAATATAATAGATTTTATGGAGAATTTACGAAAGCTAATAAATTATGGTTTATATAATAAATAAGAAATTTCAGGTCATATAATCACCATTCGTTACATAGAAACAACAGTAAACCGTTCTGGCAGGAAATTGCATAGAAAGCAGATGTGATAGTAGATCACGAAGCTATATTAGGAAAAGAGTACAACTACTATGTTTAGATTTTTATGGGTTCCGTTTAGGTTTATACTGGTCTCCAGAGGTTTATTCTATTTAGGTTTATATTTCTATTAGGCTCCATAAGCTAATATTGGCACAAAAAAATGTTTAATATACAGAATAAAATAATGAGGCCTTATAACACACTGAAAATTTCGCTTCATTTAGTGAAAAAGCAAGACTTACCAGTGAAAAAAAAAATATTTCGTACTCAATCACTCTTTCAAGCAATGCTGATTCAAGAAATAACTTCTTTCAGAAACGAGGAGATTAGACTTTTTGCAAAACTGTCTCATTTTACTCACCGTCCGTCATTTTCAAAACCGTTTAATCTATCAGGAAAGTTTTCCGGGTTTTCTTCCATACAGAAAAAAAAGTCAACTACACCCACACACCATACACATTGGATAAACATCGGATACAAAAAAGAATCTCCTTCTTGAGTTTTCTATGGACTATTTTTAGCTATCTGTTCTTTGCTAGTGTAATCCCTAAAAGCAGTAATCCAGACTAATAAATTTAAGAATCACGAATACCCGATTGTAATATTCTATAAAAATATGAAACGGACACTTTATGTCTCAATCAACGTGACGCCTTCGTGATATTATTACATCATCTTTCAAAACCAATATCTATAACATTTAGAAACTCGTTTCATCCGATCATCATTTTCACAATAATCGGTTATAAAACGGAGAGATTATTTCAGAATAAACAAAGGAAAAAAAGACTTTATATGATGAATGATATGAATAGCTCGGTATATTTTTTATATTTTTGAGTTCTGCATTTACTTTGAATGGTTGTGCTAAATCATTAAATGATCATCAGGATTTACTTAAAATTTCATTTTATTCTCTATTCTTAAATAGGTATCTATCTATCAATAACTCTATTCACTATTCTTTACTAGGTTCAATCTATCAATGACTCTATTCACTATTCTTTAATAGGTATTTTTCAATGACTATTCATTCATTCTTCAATTCCTTCTATTAGCTCACACTCTCCCTATATATATCTTGTTCAAATTTCCAATAGGTCATAAAATACTTTTTATTCATCCACTCAAGTTCAAATACCTTTTTTTTTAACCTGTAGTGGATGATACTGAATGTTAATACAGTTTTTCAAATATTAATTCATTCATTAAATTGAATTAATTCATTTTAGTTTTTTTAAATGTAAGTTGCATATAACTACCAATAGATGGCGCTAGATAAACTCAAAAAAATGAATGAAAATTATTTATAAAGGACTTTCTGCAATATAGTGAAAAAAAAAATAGGAATTGACTTTAAATTTTTTTTTTTTTATATTACTTGTTAAATAGTTATCGATCAATAACTCTGTTCATTATTCATAAATCGTTATCTATCAATGACTCCATTCATTATTCTTAAATAAGTATCTATCAATAACTCTATTCACTCTTCTTAAATATAGAATCAATCAAGGACTCTATTCATTATTCTTAAACATCTATCAATGACTCTTTTCACTATCCTTTAATAGGAATCTATCAATGACTCTATTCATTATTCTTTAATAGGTATCTATCAATGACTCTATTCACTAAAATTAATTGAATAGATTTGAGTTTTGTCGTTTCAGATTCTACAAGCTTCGTCTCTGGATAAGCATTTCACAATTTTTGAATGTCTTCTTATCAAATGGTTGTTATTTATGATGAATAGTAGTATTATATTTTACTCATGTCATTTGTTTAAAGAGGTAATAATTTATTTCGTCACTTTATCGTCTTTTGGATTGTATTTTAGCATGATCTTCTAAACTAACTTCATTAAATACTTAACGAACTATTCAAAGATCACATTTGCTAATGGCTGATAGCTTGATGGCTATTAATTAGTTTAATTATCTAATTTTCATATTTTGTTCATTTGATGTTTGATTTTAATCCTTTAAATTTCATTTAATTCTTTAGGGTTTTGATGAATCGTCACATGAATGTTAGATAAATTATTTACAGATAGGATTGTCATGAATGATTAAATGGGAAAGAAAAACTGATTGATTATAATGGCGAAGACTTTTCTTTTGAATTTTCTAAACTTTAATTTGACTAATAACTTGATGGCTATTAATTAGTTTAACTATCTAATTTTCATATTTTATTTACTTGGTTATTTAGTGCTTTATTTTATTCATTTAAATTTATTTAATTCGTTAAGGCTTTATTTCTGCAAATTTAGCTTCATTCCTTCGGGCTTTGATGAATCTTCACTGCATATTAGATAAATTATTTACAGATAGGATTGTTCTGAATGATTAAGTATACATTAAATTGATTTATGATATTGAAGATTTTCTCTAGAATTTTTCTAAAAATTAATTTCGCTTTTATTTTTCTATTTTCTTCAGCAAAGATTGTTAAGTAAAATAAATCGGTTATGAGCCTAATGCTTGTTTATATGTAATAGTTTGCAATGAATTAAAAATATTAAATAAAAAAAAATTTCTAACATTTGAGTGTTTGATGTATTTTTAACCTTCCATTAAAATAATATTTTTATGCTTTAAATTATATAATGAACGATTCACGCATCTTTCATTCTGGATAATACCACTGCGAATTCTTTGTTATAATTGAATTCGGAAACGAGGAGACTTGACAACGATTGGGAGAGCTTGTGTAAGCATCTTACATTATTAGTTAGGTTGCCTAATGGGAATTTTCTATGTTTTCTACCATGTACACCTATTTTTCACGTGTACGGTATGGTAAAGTGAACACTTGTGTTCCTCAGATTCACCGTATAACAACATTATTATTTTATTGGCTTTCTCTTTCAATAATGAATAATTAAAATACAAATTCGATTTCGTAAAAAGAAGTATAGACTTTATGAAATATATCTTAACATTTTAAGTAGAAATACGATTGTTAAAATTGTTGACTATTGTTGTTATTTATTACGTTTATTCCAAAAATTCGACGATGCTGTTTTTGATATTAATTTTTTAAAGTTTATTTTTTTTATTTATTTACTTTTTGTATGTAACATCGGCGAGCTTCATGTACCAATTATGAATCACACTAACAGCCCGGCGATGAGTGATGAAGGGAGGACAATGCCTTCCGGGAGGACTTTTTAGAGATAACTGCCCTCACTTGCACGTCTTATATTGGTTAAAAATCGAAATACTTTCCCATGTAACCCGACTATAGATTCGAGACGCTTTTTACCCTTTGCCACAGTCGCCATCAAGTATCCTCGCTTCTGAAAATAATGACTGCAACTATGACACCTGTGGATTCAAACCTTAGCCCTCCTTGCATGCCATCTGCACACTTGCCACTGGGCCATGAATCAGGATTAATTTTTGATTTTTATCGGGTTCTTTTTTTTTCTTTACTAGAATGAGATATTACATCTAGATGCATAAAATCAGGTGTCCTTAAAATATTGTCTCATAAAAGTTTTCATTTTTTCTTTCTTTCTAATGTAGCTGGCAAACACTTAGACAGCTTGGTCTTGGATGCCTTAAGGCAAGCGCTGCACAGACGTTACTCACTTCGCATTACCCAGGGGGCCGTGTAACTTGAAGATAAGCCCGGTCGCGGAGTAACAACAATGCTCCCGCAACGCTCTACGATCCTATTAGACCGGGACCTACGGTTTAAAGTGGATTCGGAACCACTATAAACATCCATGGCACCGCCGGGACTCGAACCCGAAACCTGTGGTACCGAGAGCTAGCCACTCGGCCATCCAGGCCCCTCATAAAAGTAATTATTGGCATTTAAAATTCTCAATTAATGAATTTCCCTTTCGCAACTCCTTTATTTTAGAAGAAATTTGATAAATTATTTACGTTTTAAGAAACAAAAATCGACACCTGCTTTTTCTTTTAAAGCGATTTCTGACTAATGTTTATTTCCGACACAAAAATTTACTCTTTTTGTGTAAATTTAATGTAAAGGAAAAGCTATTATTTGTGTATTGTGCAATGAATTTGGAAATGAATTAAAAAGCAGAAATTGAATGTTTGTTTATTATTATTTAACAAATTGTTTCTAATTAAAATACAAAAAAAATATTTTAGTTTTTGTTTCTAGAATCATTAATAATCCAACCAAGTCTTGCAGCAATTCTAACAAACAGACATTTTCTGAAAGTCAGTCTTTGTTGAACCATTTCCTCATTCAACTTTCGCAAGTGCTGTCCCTTCACGCACACACACACTCTCAAATGCGTGTTGAAATCAAGCTATTTGACTTTCATTATTAAAATGAGCAATATATCGTAAATAAAAGGCGATGATACATGTTGATGACTTCAAATTAATGATAGAAATAAATTATAGTTTTAAAACACTAAAAAACACGCTTTTAGAGTTAATCTATCTAAAAGTAAAAAATAATTGTTAACATAAGAATAAAAATGACTGACGAGAAAAATGAATGTCACTGTTCTAAAAGCGTGGGGTGCTCGATATCAATCGTTATAATTTTCACTAGTTTCATTTCGAAATGCAGAGTTAGTTTAAAAATGTCAAACAAAGAACCCCACGCTTTTAGAACGGTGACATTCATTTTCTCGTCAGTCATTTTATTCTTATGTTAACAATTATTTTTTTTTACTTTTAAGTTTGATTAACTCTAAAAAGAGTGCTTTTTAGTTTTTTTTTTAAACTATAATATTTAAAGAGGCCCCGGTACGGAGAACTGGAACTATAGTTCTTACAATAATTTAATTGTGAGTAAAACAAAGGCTAACTGCGAATATGTCGAGCCAGCCAAGATTCCAACAGGGAATCTCTTAATCCGTAGTCAGGCGCGTTATCCGTTGTGCCACTGTCCCACGTAGGCTTGAATGTGTTAGGTACTTTCATTCTACATGGGTTAAATTGCTCTTCATAGGTTAAAATAAAATCACTCATCCTGGCGATCCTAATGCTGATGAGATAATAAACGTATCAAAATATTTTAGTGTCATCGGTCCTTGATAAGTCTACAAAGTTTTAATTAAATCTGATCGCTTAAAGTAGGGCAAAATCGTGCCCAAAGAGTCAGTTACAAACAAACATACAGGTGAAACTAATAAAAGCGTATTAATAAGTTGAAATGCAAACCAGTACAAGTGTTTAACGTCATTCAAATTCTATTTAAATCACTATCATTGAAAGTTGACAAGCAATATAAATTTAGTTTTGGCGTCACTGAGAAGTTCTGCTCACCTGGTCCTCCGGTAAACAATTTTTTTACAAAGATTTTTTGTTTCTAAATATATCTAGGGAAACCTCTTCTTCTTCTTCATTAGATCAACAGCCCCATAGTGGTCCAAGGTGGCTAATGCCTGCTGGCAGATTTCGAGATTTCTTTTCGCGGGTTAGGAACTACGAGAGCTACGGGTTGTCAGACCTACGCCTTTTTCTCTACAGTCATATTAGACCAGTATCTACAGTTTAAAAGTGGATTCCGAACCATTGCAAACATCCATGACAACTTCGGGACTCGAACTCGAAACCTGCGACACCGAGCTCCAGAGTGGTAGTTAGGAAAACAATATTAATGATAATAAAAAATGGATATTTTTAGAACTTACAGTGTCTATGTAGTGAAAAAACAATGCCTTAAGCCAGTGTCAATTTTTAGTTACAAAATTGAAACATTATTTTCAATATAGACTCATCCTGATGATCTATGACTTATCTAGATGATATTCTTATTAATCTTTGATATTCCCCGTTAAAACTATATTGACTCTCCCTAATCCTGATTAAAGAGTGTTTACTGTAATGAAATTAATAGTGTTATATTTAGAAGAAATAAAAAGGAGAAATTTGATAAATAAAAATAAATATTCGTATTTAAGTGATATTCGGATGTTTATTTTTCATTTCTATTTATTAACTACCAAACAAATGATGATAAATAGATTCTTAAGTAATTCAATATTACGGATGATTAAATTATTATTATTACTATTGTTATTATATTATTATTATTATTAGTAGTAGTAGTAGTATATTATTGTTATCCTTATTATTATATTATTGTTATATTGATTAAATTATACATGTCCAAAAAGTATTTGGTAAGAAATTAAGTAATATTTCAAAATTAAATGTACAGCATTGAAATAAGCAATATTTCAAAGAAAATGTTGGTTACTAATATTAATTTTAAGCCCAGATCACTCGATAATTGAGTGATCTCTTTTTGTAGGTTTATTTGTCAAAATTCGTAGCGAACATTCAGTTTTCTGATTGTTAAGTTATCTATTGCCTAGCTCATGGGCCAGTGATAGCATACGCAGCTGTCATGCAGGAGAGTTGAGTTTTGAGTATGCTGATGGAGTCTGTTGCAGTTGTTACTCGTGGCTCAGTGGCAAGCGCGCAGTTTTTACTTACAAAAAACTAGAGATTCGATGAGACTAGGAGACGATTTTGCCGACTTGTGATGGTTGCTATTAAGTTTTTTTTTCTTACATGTGATATGCAATTGCTTGGCAGTTATTCCTCAAGTTCTCCAGGCAAGAAGCGATATCTGATTCTCATCGGAAATCTGTGGGCTATTGCTGGTATATTGGAACAGGAAATTAAAAAAAATGTATATAAACTGCCAGTTTTTTTTAGTGTCTTTTGAGTGTTTTCCTTGAAAGAATTGCTCATTAAACGAATAATACAGTGGCACCAAAATGGGACTTAAAGAAGTCACTCTATTAGTTTACATGAGAATGGGCCCGACTCGTGGCTCAATGGCAACGTGTGCCGCTGGTGAGCATTTGGGCGGTGGTTCAATCCGCTGGCGACTTTGTTGTACATTGTTTCAAAAAAAGGAGAGACTCGACGGTGTTTGTGATGTTCAGCATCCTGCCTCGCGAGTCGGCCTGCCTGGTGGGAGTTTTCCGGGTTTTCTCCCATACGATATGCAAATGTACGGTACCCCTAACAGTCCTCCCGAAGCCACTGCCCTCCTTCTTCAGCGATGAGGAGGCAAGTCAGACTTTACTTTACGGGTGCCCCGTCACAACAGAAGCTGCCCCCTCCTTCCATGAGGGATACGACAGCAACAATATTATAATTTTATGCCATTGTACTTTATCTAATGAATATATTTTAAATTTCAGAATTATGAATTCTATATGCACATTAACTTTTAAAAAAATTAATTTACGAATTTTTAATGATAAAAGATAGGTCAAAATTTTAATTTGAACTCGATGATTTTGATCTGATTTTTTTTTTTTTTTATTTGAAGGTTGTTCAAAATTTTATTATTAAATATCAAATAACTTGTCAGTATTTAAAATTTTTAACGATGTTTATCATTTTTACTTCTTGCTAGTGTTTATTATTTTATTTTCAAAGGATTGACATTGAAATCGTTTAAATCTTCATAACAAATAATATTCCGAAGTTCCAAGTTTTAAAAAATATATTTATAACATTAATTTTTATTGCACTTTTCTAGCATTTCTGTGAAGAGACAATATTAAAAACTATTAAATTAAAAATTTGTTTCATAAATTTGAGTGAAAAAAGAATTTTTCCTGTTAAATTTTTTTTATTACAATTACATTAAAATCAACATCTTTTAATAAATTGTATTCAAATTTCACGATCGAAAAATACAATAAAATTTTTTCATATTTCAATATTTTAATTTAAAATAAAAGGACACAACAGTTATGCGTTAATTTGTGACATTTCTTAGCAAATAATAAAAGGAAAAAAAAGTGATAAGTCATTGCATTATTATAAAATTAATAGATGCATCGAAATTTAATAATTTAATTTTCATTATAAAGTAATAATCACATATTTATTATATTGTATATTTGTATTATTATTTAAAACTTATATTAATATTTATTATATTAAAATTTGTAAACACTGTAAAAAAATATATTACCAGAAATATAGTACAGCTAACCTTTTTTTCAAATAGCTCAGTATGTCGGTGTGTTTTACTTTTAAATTAACGATATATCTTTGAATTATTTTGATTTCTAATAACATGATACATTATTATAAATGTTATATTTTCTATTTATCTTTTTATTCTTAATTATTGGAGAACTATAAGAATATATTGCATATAAAATAATTGAACTTTGTATATATAGCAACAGAAACCAAAGCTACATAAAATAAAAAAAAGCATTTAAAATCTTTAAAAAGAAAAAAAACTGTTATATTAAAGACAATTTTATGATTAATTGCTTGATAAAGCATATCTTAAAAACCATACATTTGAAACCAATCTCATTCACAAAGGTCAAAAACATCTAATGAACGTTAAAAAAAAAAATAATTCAAGTGATAACGTCACCAGAAGTGATGTATCAAAATGGTGACAGATGCAATAAATCATTCTAAATAAGTTTGTGTTATGAAAACACAAAAAATAACCACATGAAAAGATACGTCGTCATTTTCCATTCATAAATGGAATAATTAAAACAAACAAAAAATATTAAAAATCCATGGCGCCATCTAGTGACATAAATAAAAAATAAAGATTTCATAATTAAAAAAATATAAAAAATTTTATCGTGATTTGATAAAAGCACAGATAAATTAATGGTAGATTCGCAGAAAAAAATGTACACTTCTCGATGCTATATTTTAAATATTACGACATACAAATCACTTGCTTTATACATGCTCATCATTCACATGATCAAAAACTAAATTAATAAAAAATTGTGAGTTTATATTTCTTCTTATTAGTCTTGACGTAGATATATCAGCAAATACGACTGAATTTCTCAAAACATGCACACAAAAAATATGATTAAGTTACAGTAATGCGAATATTAACGCGGAACTAATTAAGGAATAATTCAAAAATAGCCTTTACTTCATAGTTACAATTTAACAGATGAGAATTCTTTTTAATATGCTGGACAGACGAAGGATTAAGGATAAAATGACCTTCCCCTTCAGAATTTTTGAATTAAATAATGTTCAAGGTTTCACAAATTATTATTAGCTGAGATGACCTCGTTCCCTCCGCACCTCTGTGGCGTGCTGTTTTTAATGGTTGATTCATGGCTGTTATTTATGCCAATCATCCGCTGCATAATGTTAAGCAAGACGAGTGAATAATTGCATAATAATCGATAAATGACCAGCTTATTCATGGTTTAGTTAAGTATTTAATGACATAAACTACGTGATGGACTTCATCGCATTTGACAGTGAATGGTAAATAAAATTTTTTTGATCTATTTCAAAATATAGGATCATGTTTTCTTATATATATCCATAACCCTTTAACCCTTAAAGTAATAATTCTACAAACTTTATCCACTTATTAAGGAGACAATCTATATTATCATTTAATTTTTTATCTTTATTTTTTAAATTCCTACTATTAGTTCACACTGTCCCTATATATATCTTGTTCAAATTTTCAATCGTTCATAAAATACTTTTTATTCATCCACTCAAGTTCAAATACATTTTTTTTGAACTTGTAGTGGATGACACTGGATGTTAATACAGTCTTTTCAAATATTAATTCAGTAATTAAATTTAATTAATTAATTTTAGTTTTTTTTAGATTTAAGTTGCATATATCTACCAATAGATGGCACCAGATGTAAGAGGAAAATTTCAACTTTATTTGAAAAGGACTTTTCTGCAATATATTAAAAAAAAAGTAGGAATTGACTTTAAAATTTTTTCTTTTTATATTACTTGTTTTTAATTCTCTCATCTCGAGGAAAATCAGGAAGAACTATAGCATCACTTTAAGGATAAATTTTGAGAATATTCAAATATTTAATAACATTTATTCTAAAAAATAATAATAATAAAATTCATTTATATCTTTAGTGACTTTATGAGCAGGACAAAAAAAAAGTCAAGCTTTTAGTTTTCGATAATAATTTAATCATTTTTAAAATCCTCAAAGTAAAATTGTGAAGGGTGTTTTTATTCTTTGAAAATACAGCAATTAATTAAAGTACATTGATAACAAACACATAAATATTTAAATTCTTAATAATTAAGCATTAAAAAGACTCGATGTAATTGTGGCAATGTGTGTAAAACCGTTTGACATCAACAGTCCGGCTTCGCGATAGGAGTTTTTCGGGTTTTCTCCCATATGCCACGCAAATGAGAGTCAGTCAAATTCTTCCGAAAGGCACTGTCCGCCCCTCAACACCCGTCGGTGGGCATTCGTGGTATAAACGAGGTCCACTGATGTTCCATGTTTACCTTTATAGCTGGTAGTATAGTAGGTACGTATGTGAAGGTGTGGAGAAAAGAAAAAAGAAAGTAGCAGTTGCAAAGCACGCCAGTAGATTCGAACCCGACTCCTCCGATAGTATTAGCTATCTGTTTATCACTGAGTCCGAATTGGACAATACCTTAATTACATTTAAAAGATCTCCCCTTCCTCTCATGATAATTTCAGAAATACACAAACTTTGATTTCGTATATTTTTTTTAACAAAGCCAAAATTAACCTAAAATTTAAATGTCATTTTCCAACCCAAGTTCATTTAACTTCAATCCAAGATATCCAATTGTAACGCTTTCCACACCAACGGAATGCATGTGCATCTAATAGTTTTTATATTCAGTATCTATTACATGCAATTTCTATGTAATAAAAAATCATAATTATTTCTTAACTGTAGTAATCGTTTAAAGATTGTAAATTATAAAACACCGTCAAATATAATCTCGTGTTGTCAAGGTTACAGAAAATTATAAAGTTTACCAAAACTTAAAATATTTTAAGGAAAAAATATTTGTGCAGAATTTAAACTTTGGATTTTAAATATTTTTGCCTTAATTAATACAAATTGGTTAATATAATTGTCCTTCTGATATATTTCCTCCTATTTTCATCTTTATATCTGTAAATATTTATTTATAAGACGTGTTAGTTTGGAAAATAAATTGAGAGCTAATACAGTAAATTTCCTACCTTATAACAATAATTTAACTAATGGCGCCACACGGCTTTTGAGGGTGGCGCCATCTGGTAGGGTGTTATTCTGATGGCAATAAAAATTAACATTTTTATTTAATTAAAAGTTAATGAAATCTTTTTTTTTTTTTTTTTTTTTTTTTTTTGACTACGAATTTTGAAAACATTTAATTTCAGAGTGTTAATTATATTTACTATATAGATAAACAAAAGTAATTTATCGATTTCTATATAATATTAAATATTTTAATCATAAATTTTAGAAATAATTTTCTTAATGTAAAATAAGCTAAAGGGGCCTGATAGCTGAGTGATTGGAGCTCTGGAGCGAGCTGCCATAGGTTTCGGACTGCAGTCCCGGAGGCGCTTTGGTTGGCTGGTTATATCTGTAGTGATTGGGAATCCACTTTAAACAAGGGGATCTACTTAGACCAGGGATGGGCCAACTACTGCCCGCCGGAAGGTTCTATCCGGCCCACGGATAGAATTTTTAATTTGCCGGTCCGAGGCAAATTAAAAGAAATATATATTTATATATTATATTATACATCCATCTCCTTTTCTACTTTGATTAAATATTATTATTTTTTATCACATTTCCCGAGATTAAATTCAATACCCTCAGTAAATGAAGAGAAGCTTAGGAATTATGAAGATAGCTTGAAAAAAACTGCATTTTGTGTTAGAACGCAGATTTCAAGATTTCAGTGCCATTCAAACAGAATTGGATATTTTACCATGCCTTTCAACGTAAATTTTGAAGCAATGAGGTCAGATTTGTAGGCTAAATGAATTGAGTTGCAATATAACAATCATCTCAAGCAGTTGTTTCTAAATTTGTCAAAGTTTAAGTTTTACAAATCATTATCGAAAGTAAGTTTCCTAAATATCTTACGCCCAGAAAATCAGTGCTATGTTTGTTTCGTCTTATATATGTGAACAAGTGTTTTAAACTATGAACCTTAGAAAGAATTATTTCAGAAGTAGACTGACAGATGAGCATTTAACCTCGTTCCTTAGAATCAGTCCATCTCACTTCGAACCTCAATATAAGGAACTTTTAAAAATGAAATCGCAATTTCATTCATCTCATTAACATATTTAAATTGTAATATTTGTATATTGCTTTTAAAATTTTAGAAAAATTTATCTTGGCCCGCGACCGAAAAAGTTTGCTCATCCCTGACTTAGACTGTAAGAATGTTGAGCGTAGGACTGAAAACCCTACCCAGTAAAAAGAAAACATCTGCTTTGAAATCTGCCAGTAGGCTTTTTTTTTTTTTGGTCTGCTATGGGCCATTGCGCCAATGAAGGAATTAAGTTAAAAATGGTTGATTTTTATTTTTAATTCATAAAATTTTGTTTAATTTAGTAAAAATTAGTAGTAATACTTTTGTCAATAGTAGTAATAGTTTAATAGTAAATTTTGTTTTGTTTAAATAGAACTAAATAAAAAAAATATTTCAATGTTTAAGAAAATTTCATATCAATACTTTTATCAATAGTCTTAAATACATTTTTTTTTTTTTTTTTTAAATTGTATTATATTATGCATATTTTAAGGAGAAAGACACAATTTTTCTAAATCATTTTAACCTGATTATTATTGTTAAATTAACATTAAGAAAGCAATTTGGTCATTTTTTTTATACAAAAAAAAGTTATTTCATCACAAATATCAATTGGTTTTTCAATCTTCGAAATTTATATTTTCAAATATAATCATAACAACAAACTTGCGCATGAGAAAAAACATTCATATAACATAATTAACATTCGTAAAATTGCGGTAAAAAAAAGAAGCAAAAACAATAAAATAGCTTTTGATACTTTGCTTCTTGTTGATATCTTGTCCAATCAAAAAAATGTTTTTCCTAGAAAGAGATTTATTTTTTCTAATTAATATGATTTAAAAGTGATAATAAATCTTTATTATGTGTATCATATTGATTACTATGTAACATTTATACTGATTACAATTAACATCTGTTCTTTTTTTTTTTTTTTTTTTACCATATGCCAGTGCGTAATAAGCATTTAAGTTAAAATTGTTTCCTAAATGCCACATTACGTGCTGACGCATGTTGTGTAAAAGTTAATTAAGGAAAATAAATAATCAAATTAAGGAAAATAAATGACAAAAATGCGTTATTTTTATGATATTTTATTATTAATAAATATTTAATATAAGTGAATTATTATAACCTTTGGGCACTTTGGGAAGGAAGGAATCCTTCACCGCTGTTGTAACAAATAACACTCGGTTACTCGTGCGAAAGCTCAGCTAACAAATTTGCAATTTCATCATCTATTAGAGGCTTATTAGATCGCATTTTTCTTTTATTGATGTGAAGGCCCTGCAGAATCAACGTTTTAAAAACTCATATTACAAGATTTTTTTAAATAAAAATAATAATAATGTAAATTCGAAATCAACTACCAACAACTTTACTCCTTGCCAATACCAGCAGATACATCTAAATTATATTGCACATTAAATCGAAAAATAAAACTTTACAGCACGCTCTGGTGCGTGATTGGCTTTTTGGTGATGTCACATCACACACTGACGCGAGGTCCATAATTCGCTAATACAAATGATATACAATCCGAAATATCATGGCCACATTGGGTAGGAATGCACTAACCACTGTGTAAACTTAAAATGTACTACTCACTGTGTAAATAACATTAATGTAGTGTTCCGAAATTTTCTTATATCGCTTCACATTCATAAATATATACACATACCATAAAAGTACAAAATTTTAAATTTTATTTCAACTACCATTTACAAGTGAATGTCTTTAAATACCATTTGAAAATCAAGCAGATTTTGCTAATTACTTTAATTAAGGTATATGGGAAATACACTGGTGGACAAAATTAAGAGATGGAAAGCATTTTCGCACATTTCTCTAAAAATACCGCACAAAACCTGGACAGTTGATTGCCATATATGGTCACTGTAGAGCTATTGGCCCTGAGATAAGTTTACGTATTCTTGTGGGCGTTGCCAGCAGGAGGTATAAAAGTCCGCATCGAGCTGTTCATCATCTCATTCCACTCTTCAACACAGTTGCAGATTTTAGTGCATTTTTTGAATAATCTTGTTGTTTCTTGCTGGTTTTTAGTGAAATGAGTGAACATCATCGTTTAGACGAAAGTATGAGGTGGAGAATTGTGGGGTAGACTCTGAGGCAGGCCAATCCTAAGCTCAGGGTTGCTAGGAATTGATATACACCAAGCGTCATTTCCACTTTAGTGGAGTCAATTTAAAACTAGTGGGACAGTATGCAGACGACCAGGACAAGGTCGCCAGAGGGCTACAACGGCCAATGAAAACCGGTATTTGTTCCTTTCAGCTAAGCGCCAGAGACGGCTACAGCCACCAATTGCCTAGGCCTCAAGCGGCTGCTACAGGGACGTCAATTTCGAGTAAGACAAGAAAGAGGGCTGTATGCCAGGAAGCCCGCTATTTGCATCCCACTCCCTCCCTCCCACAAAAGAGCGCTTGCAGAATGGTGCAGACAACATCAAAATTGGACACAGCTTCAATGGGCTAATGTTCTCTTCACCGATGAGTCCATATTCTGTCTACAACCTGATTCTGGACGGTTATTGATATGGAGGGAACCTAGAAGCCGTTACCATCCTAGCAACATTATCGGAAGGGACCATTATGCTGGTGGAGGAATCATGGTTTGCGCAGGGATCATGCAAGATACCCGCACACTCGCTCCATATGTTTGACAATGGTTCCGTGAATGCCCAGAGGTACAGGCAGGAGGTCCCAGAGCCCTATGTGCGTCTTTCAGGGGCGCTGTTGGCCCTGAGTTCATTTTTGGACGACAATGCGCGACCACATAGGGCTCTCATGGTTGATGAGTATCTGAAAGCGAGGATATTCAACGAATGGATTGGCCAGCCAAATCCCCTGACCTGAATCCTGTTAAACATGCTTGGGATGCTCTTGGGAGAGCTATTGGGATGTGCCAACCTCCCCCAGAACCATTCTGGAGTTAAAATTGCTCTGGTGGAAGAATGGGAGGGTCTTCCACAAGCCCTCCTTAACTCTCTCTTATTAACAGCATGCATACTGTTGTGCATGCTGTCTGTCTGTCAGGTGACCATACACTGTACTAGGGCAACACACACTGTACAAGCCTCCTTTATTGTCATCTTTTTATCCTTAAGTTCAGACTACATTGGATTTATTGGCAATAGGTCATGCCAGTGAATGGCACTTTCATTTTTGTTTTGCATACTTTATTATCATGGAATAAGCTATATCCATACCAAATTTCATTTATTTATATTTAGTATTTTTTGAGATATTTGGGAAAATGTCTTCCATCTCTTAATTTTGTCCACCAGTCTATTTCATTTATAGCATTCCATTATTACGAACAACGCATATTTACAGCACGCAAATATTTCGTAGAATTTAACCAACTTCGAGTAACTATTCGGATTTCAATAAAAAAGACTTAATTGCTGACTGCAAATTGTCTGACTGCAAAATAAATTTTAAAAATACAACACTTCCTCAAACGCGTGGCTAGTTATTGAGCATAACGCATAATCCGGCTCTGGAGCGTGATTGGCTTTTTAGTGATGTCACATCACACACTGACGCGAGATCGACAGTGAAAATGTTAAAGGAATTAACTGCTAAATCCTATTTTCTATGCTTGTTTTTTTATAATTGTTTTTGATAAAATACAACTTTGAAGGGAAAATTACGATGAATATCAATTTGAAAGGTCCATAATTTGCTAATACAATGATATACAATCCGAATTATCATGGACACCTTGGGAGAAATGCACTAACAACTGTGTAAACTTAAAATGCAATGCTGACTGTGTAAACAACATTCATGTATTTTCTTATATCGCTTCACATTCAGAAATATACACACACACACCATAATAAAATTTTAAATTTTATTTCAACTTCTATTTACATGTTAATTCCTTCAAAGCCACTGAAAATCAAGCAGATTATAAAAATTACTTTAATTAATGTATATGGGAAATATTTCATTTACAGCATTACATTATTACGAACAATGCATATTTACAGCATGCAAATATTTCTTAGAATTTAACTAACTGCGAATAACTATTCGGATTTCTATAAAGACTTTTAATTCTCTGACTGTAAAAGTCCTTGAGTACTAATAATAGTTAAAGATGTCATCATTTCCTTCTGATTTTGGCTAATTTCATGGACAAATTGTTTATCATTCTTTTTTTTTTAAATCTATTTCTGCAGTTTTTACAGTTTATATGCTTAATAGTTTTGCAGTTTCGCTAATCCAGCTTATGTTTGTTCATGCGCATGTATGTGTGTGCATATGTATCTGGATTCGTGTGTGTGCACATATGTATATATATGTACATATGTGCGTGTGTGTATATGAATATGCATGTATGTGTGAGTATACAAACACATGTATATTCAAGTGCAAGTGTGTATGTATGATATGTACATTTTATGCATATACATATGTGCACACGCACGAATCCAGATAAATACGCACGTACAAACAAATGTGTGTACGTACAAACAGAAATTCATACTTGCTCAAGGCGACATACACGCATGAACATACATAGTCTCCACAAACATATTCGAATTCGAATTTGAGCACAAACATAGAAAAAAACCATATATATGCACGTATATATACTCTCATTCGTTCATTCACATAAGTAAACATATGCTCATTTGCATTCAAATATATATATATATATATATATATATATATATATATACATATAGAAACATTAGTTCGCAATGTATAACAAAAAACAGGTAAACCCACAAATGCATACATACTTACAAATACCTATTCATTAATACGTAAGTAAGTATGCAGTTATACCCACCACATGTATATTTTTAATGACACCTATCACATGTATATTTTTAATGTACATCTACTCATAGAGAAATACATATTTAGACATACATATGCATATACGTATTTATAAACATACACATGTACAATATTAACCTATGAATAAAATGTTAATTTTGGGAAAGTTAAATTTGATTTGCAGAAGGTTTAAAATGATTTCCCAAACGTATATAGCGAATGCTATTTTAATGACAAAGTTTCTAAAAAATTTTTGCCTCTTTTAATTTTGATTTTTGTCTTTATTTTCGTATTTTCGTAGTTTTTTTTCATGTATAATTAGTATAACAAAATATTATCTACAAAACATTTAAATACCATAGGATTTTAACACTTACTTTCCTTTGTACTAAAAACTCTATTAATGATTTGAATTAAAATTATATTTTATAATGAATACACAAAATTGTCTATATTTTTTTCTCCCGGGAAGAGTTTTGGCATTTCATTCCTAGGAAAGAGGAAAATGTATTCTTTGACAAGTACATAATAACCCTTCACTCAAATTTGGCAGCAGACAAGCAGTATCGTAGACAGTTATATTTCATGCAATTAGTGTTTTGTGCTAATGAGAACAACCTGTCCTCAAATCTAATAGCAGATATTCATTGTCCTGTACAATGAGAATCCTTAAATTAGTGAATATCTGAGCGACCTTCACAGGCCAAAACAATTATAGATAAAATATGGACTACGCCATGGGTTGTTCCATCGTGATGGGTGACAGACCATGAGATGAGAAATGTCTACTTCAATAAGAAGTGAGAGAAGCTCAGCCCCCAATCCTTCATGGATTTTCTTAAAGGGAGATTTTTATAGAAGAAAAGAGAGAATTCTGCGAGCCTACCAAAAGTATTGTTTTTCTTTCTTCCTCTGAAGTCATTGAATAGGCCGGAGTTTCCGCCTGTTTTCAAAGTGAGCCCCTTGTGGTTTCGTGTATCACGCCGTGAGATAATTAAGGTTTACCGCAGACCACGTATTTTGAGATTCGACGTAGACTCGAGAACTCTGAAAATCTTTGATCTTGGAGTGAACTGTACTGATTTAATCGTGCACTTGTGATAAAATTTATATATTTAATTTTCATTTTTTTTTTTGCACAATAACCGAGAATTCTGTATTTGTATATATATATATATATATATAATGCTTGTAAATAAAAATTAAAATGTTCCCATGAACCTGAAAGTAGCCCTCTTCTTGAAGAATAGGTTAGTAGGTCTAGTATAGCCCGAGACGTTATAGAAATATATCATTTTTTAATTCTGCAATGCAGAAGTATTTGACAATTTTAATTTTTTTCTTTAATATTTCTTTTTTTTTTAATTCCTTCTATTAGTTCACACTCTCCCTATATATATCTTGTTCAAATTTTCAATAGGTCATAAAATACTTTTTATTCATCCACTCAAGTTCAAATACATTTTTTTGAACTTGTAGTGGATGTCACTCAATGTTAATACAGTTTTTTTTCAAATATTAATTCAGTAATTAAATTTAATTAATTAATTTTAGTTTATTTTAGATTTAAGTTGCATATATCTAACAAGAGATGGCGCCAGATAAACTTAAAAAATCAATGAAAATTATTTATAAAGGACTTTCTGCAATATAGTGAAAAAAAGTAAGAATTGACTTTAAAAAATTTTTTTTTTTTTTTTTTTTTATATTACTTGTTAAAAAGTGCATTTGAGAATGCGCTGACAGTATATCACAAAAGATAAAGTTTTTTCCTACATTCAAATCTTAAAATATACTCGAGAGTCTTAAAATTTTTTCTTCATAATACTAATCTTCCTCTTTTTCCACTACGGAAATTTAGTCTTAGAAAGAGTACTTGAATAATGTGAGATGTTACAAGCTTCAAGTTAGTTGTGGCGTCTGCCTCAATTTTCCTCCAGAATCGCTCCGTTGAATCGCTCTTGCATGCTGTTACTTTTGGTAAGTGTGAGATTCCTGCAAATTTTTAAAACAAATCGTCATTTTCCTGTTAATTATTTTGATGGTTATGAGAAATAAACTACACAAATAACCATGATATTTCAGCATTTTCACACGCAGGGTTAGTATGAATTTTTTTTTTTTAATATATTAAAAATTTATTTACTAATTTTAAAAATTTTGCAAAATGGTGTGAAAAAAGTTTTAAAAATACTTTGAGAATATAATTTTTGAAATAATATGTATCTAAAATACATATGCAAAATAATTTTGTCTTAAATATTTCATTGATCGATGATATATACAAATTTTCTATCGAAAAGTAGCAGCTCAGATTCCATATGAGAAAGTCAATAATTAAAATTTTTTTTTATTAAAAATCATTTGTGTATCAGACAAATTTCAATTAAATTAATCGTACATTAAATAAATGATTATAAACGAATGTCTTAATTTATGATGTTTAAAAATCAAAAAATTAATAAACTCGTATCGATTTAGGAAAAGGAAGATGTACTAATGCAGGTTAGTGAAAAATATTTTTACTCCTTCAGAGAGTGCTGAACAGCCTTTTGTTGGTCCAGGATAAAAAATTATACTACTGATTATTAAGCACACACAATAGCTTAATATGTTTATATATGTAAGTCTTCAATGTTTTCTCTTTTTTTGGCAATGTAGTTATATTATAGCTATTATACTATAACTATTATTATTTTATTACATTTATTGGCGCCTTATGGCTAAGTGATTAGCGCACTTAGCCATCAGGTTTGGTGTAGTTTGGGTTGATTTGATGGTCCATGTTGCCTCATGGATATAAAAACGGTTCTACGAGCGTAATTTATTATAAAAAATAGAAATCAAACCTACATCCAGAGGAATTATAACTTCCTCGTCTTCGTGGGCGTGAGATTGTTTTAACAAACAAAAAATGCGAATATCGATAGAATGCGTTTGGTTTTTATATAAAAGAGTTGGTGTTTACAGTCCACTGGAGTATATGTGTTTTATTTAAAGACCATAATAGTCTAATTCAAATTATTTGATTTACGAAATAATGGGGCTGAATGTTTACTCACAGGGTAAAAATAATTCTTTTTTAGGTTCAAAACATAACTCATACTAACAAATGGTTGCTCTCCTATTCAGGAACTATGCTCTTTCGGGACGCAGCTTAAGTTGGGAAGCTTTCCTATAGCATCTCATTTTTCAACTTATATTCGCTGATGCGATTGACTATGTAGTATGAAAACTTAACCGGACGATACTTACTTTCATGCCGGCTCCTCTGGTTTCGAAGGGCAAGAAAATGGCCATCAGACCGGCAATCAGCAGTAGACCTCCGAGCAGACACATGGCAGCTACAGGGTTTTCCAGCACCAACACCTGGGGGCAACGAAAGAATAAGAATTCAAAGACACTTAACATTTTCTCAACATTTGGCTGAAGTTCTATCGTTTGTATAAAGAAAGTTTAAAATTAAAAAAAAATTAAATGAAGCATATTATAGTGCAAAAACTCAAATAATGAAACAACCATTATAAATAAATCCCAGTTGACTTGTACAATTTATAGATTTATCAGTTTCTATACTTCTGTAAAAGCCTCATCTGATTATAAATATCGACATAATCATATCAATTTTGAAAATATTATCAAAATGTAAAAATAAATATTTTTATATTATCTAAATGCTAGATTATGCTCCAAAAAAATTAATTAAAGAGTAATAACAACCCTACTATAAATTAACAGCAAATTCAAAACATTATAAAAGCAAAATTGTTTTACACTGGCTTTTTAAAAAGCAGTCTAATTTCAAAATTATTGCAAAAAAATTTAAACACGAATAATAGATAAATCTTTTAGATTAAAAAGTTTAAAATAGTTTAATAGTTTTTTTTAATAGTTTAAATTTTAATGGAATTAAGGATGATAATGGAATTTGATTAATGGATTTTATTTTAGTTATTCGTAGCATAATTACAGTTGTTTGATAACGCCGAAATGTTATGCTTTTGATAGACCAACAATTTAAAAAGGAATGTAATCATTATGTCTTTAATCGAAAATGGTCAATAACAAAAACTTAATTATAATTAATTACGTACAATTTAATTCCATTGAAATTTAAAGAAAGTATATTTTAAATTACATCTTAATAATAATTATTATTAATAAATTATAGAATACTTTGTTTCAAAACTTTTACTTTTCCTAACTTCAAATGGAACAAGTAATTTATTAAAATAGTATATATGAACAATTTGTGTTCATATATTTATTTCATTAGATTTCTATTGGAACTATTAAATAAAATGAAATAAAGACTAAGGAAATAATTAAAGATTTGAAAAACGGTCATCTTGTGCGCACTTTGGGCGAAAAGACCGGGAATTTAAATAAACCACTAAATCCATTTTTTAGTACTGAACCAGAGCGCTAGCCACTGAAATGTAAAATTTCAATAAAAGAAAATTATTATTAAAAACATGAAATATTTTATTAAAAAAACAACATTTCCTGTTTTTGAATTTTTATCTTATTTACCATTTAATAGTTGCAAGAGAAGCCTTTTTAGAGTTAAAATCTGTTTAAAATTGATGAAACAAAACTTAACTATTAAAAATTATGGGTTTTTCTTCTTAAAATTCGATACATTATCTGATAAAATTCGTATGATTTTTTTTTTTTGTTTCCAATCAAACTTGGTAATTCATCAAATGTGTTTTATTTGATTTTTAATCAAAATACATATAAATGTAAACATAGTGACAGATAAATTTAGATTTAAGACAACAGCATGTCAGATATTGACTTAAAATTTGTGCTTCCATCAGTGCATATTATAACATTAAGTACAACTCTAATATTTACCATAAAAAGTAAATATACATAATACAGCTTTGTAAAATGATTATATATTAAATGATTTTTTTTTAAATTTTTATCAATGCTTGTTTTTTTTAATCTTTTTAAAATAAAATAATTAGTAAATAATAGTAATAATAGTAAATAATTAATGAATTATCGATAATAATAATTATAATAAATAATAAAAAATAATTCATATTTATAATAGATAATAATAATTAGCAAATAATAGTAATTCTTCTCTTTATCTAATTGAAATCAAATTTGAGATCCACACTGAAAAATGTAAAACACTCACTTGTGCTATATAAGGAACTATGAGGCCGCCCAATCGACAAAAGAAGTGCCAGTTCCCATGGCTACAGCTCTCATGGTAGTGGGATAGGCCTACGAATAGAAATATGACTTAAAATCAGGTCTAATTGAATATGGACTAGCTTGGCTATATATAAGGATATAAGGACTAACTTGAATTTTGACTGTATAAGTATTAACTTGAATTTTGATTCATTCTTAACCTGATTGAATTGCAAATGAATGAAAATTAATCGTTACATCATTTTTTCATTTGGATATTGTAGAGATAGGTTCTAAAATATGTGGTACTAATCAGAATTTTAAAGACAATATTCAAAATAAGTAAAAGAAGAAACTAATTAAAAGTGATCTAATATTCAGTTCTATGTGTTACTTTCTGATATGTAGAAGAAACACCTTTTATGTGCCAAATTCAAGTACAGTGCTTATGTGCCAAATTCAATCACAATTTAAATATAGTGCTTATGTACCAAATTCTAGTACAATGAGGTAACAATCTACGCGTTCTTCTATTTCATGCCGAAAAATCTGAAGCTGCCATTTAATGGAAGTGATTAGTTTTAATTTTTGACCAAGAATTGTTATTTGAAAGCCTTGTTGATATCTGTATCAACAAGGTTTATAGATTGGTGTATCAACTTTAACAAGGCGTATCAACCTTATCGATTGTGATCTAAAAATTTCGAAGCAAAGTTAAGGCGTACCACAATAAGTTTTGTTCTTTAGTCTTTCAATTTTTCCCGTTTAACACCAAAATTAGTTCATTAGTTTTATGTTAGGAATAAATAATCATAATTCTTAGAAAAAACACACCACAACAGTTTGTTTTAAAATGTAAGGAATTTTGCACAAAAGATTTTATTCAAGAATTAATTTTTAGTAAAATTGTTCAATCCAAAACACTTCATATCAAAAATTCTTATGAAAATTGCTCATTTTCAAACGATTTAATCGTATTGTATTTGATTGAAAAGAAAATCTGTAAATGGAAATTTTGCATTTCGGATGTTAACTAAAACGTACGGTAACGGAAACGGAAACTTACGTTAACTGAAACTGAAACTTTACATTTAGTAAATTTATTTACTCGATAATTATATATGAAGTTGCGATTTCAATTTTCTAACAATGTCAAATTGTAATTTTCGAAACAGACAACCGCTAATTTCATGTGGTCTCATTATCTATGACACTGATTTCTAATGCCATATTTGAGTGACAGGTTGTTCTCATTAATTAAAAACATTAAACATTAATTGCATGTAATATAAATATCCAGATGTCAGATTTGAGTGATAGGTTGTTATTATGTACTTGTTAAAGAATATTACATTTCTTTCCCCTGGGAATAGAAATGCTGTGTCTCTTACCGTGAAAAAAGGGCTACAATATAAGTTTTTTTGCAAAACTCATTAGTTTGCTTATTGGGTCGTTAAAGTTTATTGTTGCTTATTCTCCTTAAACATTATCGGAACTCTTGTCCAATACTCACATTAATTAATACACACATTACCCCCTTAGATGTATATGTTCAAGGGGGCTTACCTCTGAGGTCATGATATAATTGAGCTGAAATATTGAGACTAATGTGGCTCGGGCAGCAAAGAGAATCAATAAATTCAAGATCTTGCTGGAAAAAACAAAAGCATACAGTTAATGTAAAATGCAAAAAACAATGAATAAAAAATATAAATACTGTAAGTTGCTCAATTTAGTTAGAGTATTTTTTTTTTTACAGTAACTTGATTGCTGTTTTTTGTCCGCCATACGGAGAATAGTGGGGCAGATTTGATGTTATTAAGGATGGATTATTTAAAACAATTAGGGATTCTACATGAATCCCTAATTGTCCCTAATTTTACATTGTTCTAATAACTCTTCATTTTTCGAAAGCTAAGCAGGCTATACTGCCTGCCATCAGCGATAATTGAATTTTATCCTTGGGTAAGCTGGTTTATCGCATCAACTGAGGTATAGCCTGAGGTACGAGTGAGACGACACTTTGAAGGAAGTATGATGTTTGAAATATTTGCTTCACATAAATGAAAATTATGCAAATTTTTAAGATATTAGGAGTTGTAGGAATTTTGCAATGAAAAGGATTGTTCGTAACGTAAAAAATCGCATTTAACTCGGAGGACCAAACTGTTTTAAAATAATAATAATGTGACGAATTGCAATAACTTGAAAATTTCTGAACTAAACAGGTCAAAGGCAAGAAACTGACAAGTTTATTTTTCTAGCATTTTGTATATATATATATATATATTATTAAAAACTTCCTTTTACTCGGGTGTGAGTTTTACATCTCTTTATTTCGATTCCAATGAGAAGTATATTGTGTTTCAATTATGTGAATATTATATTTCTTGATTATGTTTTAATTCCATGAATTAAAATATGTTCTATGATAAATTACGTGCAGAATTGAGAACAAATAGATTGAACGACGCTTAAAAAATCTGTTGTAATCAGGTATGGATGAACAACGAATTTTCTATCTTATTTCATGAAAAGAAGAGTGGGAAACGTCGCTCCACTGAGGTTGGTTTGTATCCTGCATCAAAGGATTTCAATTTGCTAGCATTATTACATTAATTACCCACATTTACCTAACATTAATCATACAGTCAGACCAATTAAGTATTTTAATATTAATTCTAGTGTTTCTAATCCCCTAGTGGTTGACAGCAACATTTAGACGAACCCTTGAACAATAGTGCTCTCAAACAATGAAAACCTTTCCAGGATTGATCACAGCTGGCTCTTCTGGCAACCAATTCAAATCAAGATATGGGCAGGAGTTGCTTGAGTCAAGCTACATTTTGGGCAAAGGGGATAAGCCTTTTTAAGGCCCGACACATGACGTTGAGCACGAAGTTTACCACTGCGGAGCTTAGCGAAGTCGTCTGTTCGGATCTACTGCCCGCACAATTAAAGCAGCACCAGGACAATTACAATCATACCATTCATTGTACGGGTGCCTCTCTCCAAGAGGAGTTGATACCTAATTTGACATTGGAGCTAAGTTCCGAGAAAGAGAGCCAGCAACCGTCAGTAGAACTCTTAAGGCTGCCCTCCTGACCAGCTCATCTGCAATCTCGTAATAATTCTAATAAAGAGGAATTATCTTTACTCCTGTAATCGGTACGTTAGTTGCCCGATTTACCAAATAGGGGTTTGATCACTTGCTCCTTAAGCATGCTCCATGAGCTTAAAGTAAAAAATTATAATATTTAATTGTACAAGTATTTCTTTGGTCTTTTTCTATTTTCTCGGCTTAAATCTCATTTGTTATACAATTAATCAAATTCAGATTAAAAATAATGATAAAAAAACCACTCACTGTGCTTTCAAAAGTAGAAGCACACTTAAAATGCTACTGATGATACATGCACAACACAGAAGAGTCTTACGACGCATGCGCTCCACCAAAAACGTGAAAACTATTAAACCTGAAAAGGAAGCACTTTTAATAATTTTATATAAGAATATTCTTTAAAATCAAGTCACTATTCAATATTCAACAATTTAAGTCACAATTATTCAATAATTTTTCAAATTTGTGAGTTTTTTTCTTAACAATTCATATTATTAAATGAAAAACATTTGACAGCTAGAAATTTAATTAAAAAACTCTTTAGATCATCAACTATAAAAAATTTTTTACTTCCATACATTCACTTCAGCTGTTAATTTCGAAGTAAATTATATGTTAGTTATTATTAACTTCCTCTTCAACTTATAACTTCATCAATAATAGCGGCGATAATTTCAAAATTTTATTCATTGAATTGTTTCTTTTATTAATGTAGGATTTATTTGTGTTTCAGCAGGCGGCGACACTTTACGGACAGAGCCTGATATATTTAAAAGGTAGGGGAGTATTCAACTTTGAACTCTGATTAAAATAGGACCCCTTAGATGAATTACTGATTACGCTAGTGACATGGGAACTGCGTCAAGCAGCAGTTTTTTTAAAAATGGTTGTGAATGTTTAACAATTAATGTAAATATCATTGTAAAATATAATGTTAAATGGCTTCATTTAAAGTAACGTCCTTTACTGCGTCTGTCAAATACCCTAGACACTCACTGTAAAAAGTCAAGCTCTGTTAGACTGGTAGAGAAGTCTCTTTAAAACTTCGGCCGGGATGAATCTGTTGACACGGCGTAACCGTACAGAAATTGTAGTTCGGCAAGCGGCTAAAATCTACATTAATTAATTAATATTTATTCGCGTTTGCTTATTTTTGTGCTTGTGATATATTTAAAATGTTTATTTATTATTAAAAATAGCTTTTTTGAGTATTACTGATTACTAGTTGAACTTTTCTAAAAGTGCAGTTTTTAAAAAAAATGTTTTGAATTCACAAAATTGATGCAAATGTCAATGAATATGTAAATGTCCGGATAGTGTTTTTACATTCTTTTTCAAATGTATTAGCACATTGAAATGACATCCTTTAAAGCTAACCTCGCCAAATCTTCAAGTAAATAAAAACACTTTATATTTGCTTTATCGCTTTAAGATTAAATTTTTTTAACAAGTAAGATATATTCTCCAGACAGCTGCATATTTATTGTGATGATTATTCTTGCAGGCTAGTCCACAACCCCTTCCCAATTCATAAAAGTCAATATTCTTTTTTAAATTCCTATCAATATAACCCGCAAAAATTTAAAAATTATTTTACAAATATAGAATATAGAACAAATTCTAGAAAATGAGCATACATAAAACTTGCAGAAAATTGCATACCATTTTTAACAAATGAAAGTTAGCTTCTATTGTAAATGAACATTCCTTTTTAGAGATTTGTTTACTAAACAATATTCGCTTCCATGCTTATGATGTGTTTTATTTACATTAATTTATATAGCATCGTAGCGATACTGAAAAAAGAAAAACAAGTAAACAGGACCTGGAAACTCGGCCGCGCTAGTCCACAGAAGGTCTATGTAGTTTTGCCGCGTGAATCTGGAGCAAGGAACAGGATCACGCATATTATACCCAAACGTCCCGTTCGCACCCTCTGCAAGAAACAGTTTTTGATTATGACTAATTCAGAATTTTTTTAACCTTTATTGAGATACATTTGAAATCAATATGAGAAAGAACCACTAAATAAATGACAATAAGAGAATATTTTCAATGCCTATTCCCTTTTCATCAAATATATTTATAAAATGCAAACTTATTTATTCATTTTGTATCATTTTTCTCACGGAAGAGTTGTAGCATCTCATTCCCATGAGACAGGAATGTATGTTATTTGATACGTGCATAATAACAACCTATCACTCAAATGTGACAGTAGACCAGCAGTGTTGTGGATAGTTATATTACACGCAATTAGTGTTTTGTACTAATGAGAACAACCTGTCCCTCAAATCTGATAGCAGATAATTATTGTCATGCATAATGAGACTCGTGAAATTAGCCATTGTTGAAACAGGTCGCTATTGTGCCAGGTCGAGACAATTACAAATTGAATATGGACTACACCATAAGTTGTTCCATCGTGATGGGTGATAGACCATGGGCTGTGAAAATGTCTGCTCCATTGAGAAGTGAGAGAACCTGTTCCCCCATCACTCTTGACGGATTTTCTGTAAGGAGGATTTTGGAGAAGTAAACAGAGTTCTGCGACGAGTCGACAGAAGTGTCGTTTTTTCTTTCTTTCTCGAAATAACTTAATAGGGCGGAATTTCCGCCAGTTTCCAAAATGAGCTCTTTGTGGTTTCGTGTATCAAGCCTCCGTATGATAATTAAATTCTGCCGCAGATCCCATATTTTTAGATTCGTCGTAGACTCAAGAACTGTGATAATCTCAGTCCATGGAGTGATCTGCATTTGTGAATCAAACGCAAATCTTTAATTTTCATTTTTGAAAATAAATTATGATAAAAGAGAGTTCCATATTTGTATATAGATATATATAGTGCTTGTAAATAAAAATTAGTGTTCCCATGAACCTGAAAGTGACCCTCTTCTTGAAGCCGTTGTAGGTCTTGTATATGCCGAGACGTCAAAGTACACTGAAGTGACAAAAGTCATGGGATAGCAATATGCAAATTTTCAGATGGCAGTAGCATCGCGTAGAACAGGTATAAATGCGCAGTGCTTTCGCAGAGCTTTCATTTCTGTTCAAGTTATTCATGTGAAGAGGTTTTGACGTGATGATGACCGCACGACGGGAATTAACAGACTTTGAACGCGGAATGTTAGTTGGAGCTAGACGCATGGGTCATGCCATTTCAGAAATCGTTAGGGAATTCAACATTCCCAGATCCACTGTGTCAAGAGTGCGCCGAGAGTATGAAATTTCTGGCATAGCATCCCACCACGGACAGCGCAGTGGTCGACCGCCTGCACTTAACGACCGAGACCGGCGACGTCTGCAAAGAGTCGTAAATTCTAACAGACAAGCAACACTGCGTCAAATAACCGCAGAAATCAATGTGGGACGTACAAGGCACTTGTCTGTTAGAACTGTGCGGAGAAATTTGGCTTTCTTGGGCTATTCCAGCAGAAGACCGACTCGAGTGCCTTTACTGACAGAACGACATCGCTTGCAGCGACTCTCGTGGGCACGTGAGCATATCGGTTGGTCCCTAGATGCATGGAAAACCGTGGCCTGGTCCGATGAGTCACGATTTCAGTTGGTAAGTGCTGATGGTAGGGTTCGAGTGTGGCGCAGACCCACGAAGCCATGGACCCAAACTGTCAGCAAGGCACTGTTCAAGCTGGTGGTGGCTCCGTAATGGCGTGGGCTGTTTTTCATGGCATGGACTTGGTCCGCTGGTGCGACTGGACCGAACATTGACTGGAAATGCTTATGTTCAGCTACTTGGAGATCACTTGCAGCCATTCATGGACTTCATGTACCCAAACAACGATGGGATTTTTATGGATGACAATGCGCCATGTCACCGGGCCACAACTGTTCGCGATTGTTTGAAGAACATTCTGGACAATTCAACGAATGATCTGACCACCTAGATCGCCCGACATGAATCCCATCGAGCATTTATGGGACATCATCGAGGTCTGTTCGTGTCCAAAATCCTGCATCATGAACGCTTTCACAATTATGGACGTCTATCGAGACAGCATGGCTCAATATTCCTGCAGAAGACATCCAACGACTTGTTGAGTCCATGCCACGTCGAGTTGCTGCACTTCGCCGGGCGAAAGGAGGGCCGACACGATATTAAGAGGTATCCCATGACTTTTGTCACTTCAGTGTATATTTCACCAATTTACACGGTACTACTTTCACACGCCTTTTACGCCCACCATGAGTGGTTGAATTTTTGTTTTTAATTTTTATGTTGAAATAAAGAAATTTTAAAATGTGATTATAAAAATTTTTCAATTTACTTGATGTTTTCAAGAATAAATCTTTTTAGTAAATTGGAGATAGGCGTAATAAGGCGAAATGTAGAATGATTGCTGGAATAAGGCACAGTTACTTATCTAAACACATAATAACTTATAAAAAACCTTTTTTTATTTTATCTCTGACATAATAAATCATTTATAAATAAGTATAATAATATTAATGCATTTATTTGTTTCTAAAAAAAAATCGGATTCTCAAACATAAAGATTTTAACTTATATTCGTAAACATATTTTTACCCACTTTTTCAGTATCTTTTGCAAATATGTTTATATCACCTCACTGGCGCCTTTGAACTGGTAAAAAAGAAGTACAAATTGGAATTTTGTATGCGTTTATCTTTTCGGTGTGATTCAAAATGAAATTTTAAAAATACACTTATAAAAGTCCGTATCGTTCATCTGTCCTTTTCTTATCATACAAATTACAATTTGAGTGCTATTTTATGACTCGCATAATAAACGTGTTGTTTATAATCTTTCGCATATCACAGTGAAATATGCGATGCAAAAAGTTCCAATGGCAGAGCGCGAAGGCAAGGAGATGCAGGGTCTTGGAAGAGGAACTTGAACAATTTAATTGTTGCTCAAGATTACATCCTTTGTAGGATATTCGAATAAAACAATATATATTTTTTAATATTTCAGGCTTAATTAGAGAGGCCATTTTCTCTTTTCTATTAATCTTTCCACTCATATGTGGAAAATCTAAGCTCTCTATCAGTAAAAAAATACACATTTACATATATTACACGAGTCGACTCAAATCCGGTTTGGTTTGCCGCTCTACGGTCATCTTTGTGCACATGAGGGCTAAACAAACCAGGAGCTACAGTTTTAAAGTGGATTCCGAACCACTCACAAATATCTATGCCACTTCCAGGATTCGAACCTGAAACCTGTGATACTAAATGCCAGAGCGCTAGCCACTTAACCACTTGGCTATAAAGTCCGGTTTGGAGCCCTGCAGCTAAATCTTAATTTGGAAATTGTTCAAAGACTGTAAAATAAAGTTTTTCGAATGATTACAAATTCACCGTAGTGTTTCAAAATGTGGATATTGGTAACTCTCTTTTATCTTCCCAGTATTAGACAATTCATCTTTCATATATCTAAACAGTTTTATGACTCTATCCCTTTCACTATTATAACTCTGATCACTCCGAATTTATGACATTACTCTATTTGAAAATAGAAAGCGACCTAGAACTGTTCTCAATATCATCAATTAGTTTTCTCTCTCTAACCTTCTCTTTCTGAGGTGCAAGACAGCAAGCTCCACTTGTTGTCAGCTCAATCATCTTGTGGTCTTTTTATTTGTTTAATTATTATTTTTTTGCAATTCATTAATTAAAATTTACTATTTTTTTCTTTTTCATATATTCTTATATGGTCCTATTCTCCATCTTACTTTAAAATTTTATATGAATATTTAAAAATAAATAAATACAAAATAATCCATAACAATTCATTGGGCATAGACCAAAGGCAATGCTTACTATAATCTAGGACAGTAAGCGTGTGGAGTAAGCCCAGAGCTTCGTTCATCCTTCAATTGATTAATTAATTAATCATTAAAATTAATTAATTAGCTAAAATCTATGGATTAATTTCAAAACTGCAGCTTTCATTAAAAATATTTATTAAAATTAACTATTAATGTGCAAAAAAAAAAAAAGAGTACAAATATTATATAAATATGATAAAAAATGAGAGAAACAATCGACAAATATTTTTTACTTACCGTGTTTTAGATCGCACCTTGTCCTGATTATTTAAAAAAACATATAATTCTCTTTAAATTTATACATGCTAGATACTAGTTATTTCAAGAACATTAGTCATCATTAAATATTTCGACAAATTGTAATTATTTCATAGTGCTAAGAATTACTTTTGAATGCTATTTTAAAAAATAAATGACAAAAATTTATATATATACTACTATATACACTCAAGAGCCAAAACATTATGACCACCCCTACATTTTGCAATGAACTGGCCTGAATGACGTGGAAGGCACGTGATCAGGTGGAAGTGGTATTAAGTGGTGGTATTAATCCATGCCAAGGCGGGTTGAAGCTGCGTTGCACGCCAAAGGTGGGCCAACTCATTATTGACAGATGGTCATAATGTTTTGGCTCTTGAGTGTATATTGTTGCGCCAATGAAGAAGAAACTTTATTATTAATAATGTGTTTTGAAATTGCATGTCTCCAATGCTTTTCAGTTATGCAGACTTTTTACCTATAATATGGATTATATACACTGCGTAAAAAAAATAGAAGGACAGTGTTTTTTTGCCAATTAATATCTCTTATTTTTCCCAACTACCAGATATTTATGTAGATTTAGTTTAATGACTCTTTTTTTCATTTTAGGCAAAAATTAAACATCTACCATTAATATTAATAATAAAATTAGTATATATAATATCCGAAGCATAAAAAAAAGTAGAAGGACACTTGCTAATATATTTAATTTAGTGAGTTGTTCTTTTTAGTTAAATAGTGATTTTGTACTTACCACGAGTCATTCAATGCTTCGAGAAGCATTGAATGACTCATGGGACAATTTTTGTCAAACAGAAGTTCAAACTCTATACAATTCACTTCAAACAGAATATTTGAAGTTATAAAGGCCAATGGGAAGAACATTCCTTATTAAAATCACTATTTTTCATTCATTATAATGCTGTCCTTCTACTTTTTACAAAGTTTCAAAAAGAGAAACTATTTTGTTGCCATTAATATTTTATGTTTTGAATATCATAATTCTGATGTTAAAATTGTATTTTTAAAATATTTGTAAAATGTTTCTAATAAAAAATGTTAGTAAAAATAAAATATTTTCGGTTATTTTTACAAAAATCAAAAAGTGTCCTTCTACTTTTTTTACGTAGTGTATGAGATGCATTTTTTATGAAATTAAAAGAAGCCTTCATTTTATCTACAAGACTGTTTCATAATATTGACAGTACTATACTATCACTTCGACAATGCTATACTTAAATATGATAATTATGCTTCAGTATTCACTTCGAAAGAATCACATTCTAGAAAAAAAGTATTTAAGTTCTATCTATATTATTTTTAATAGTAATTATTCATTTATACAAAGAAATATTAAATCTTTTATTTAGGGATTAAATTAATTTATTTATTGAGAGTTAGAAGACAACTAATTACATAGCAAATAATTTTGTAGATTCTCACCTACTGACAAACTTCCCTTTTGGATGATGAGTGGACTGAGCAGCGCGATGCCATAGTAACCAACAGCAGTTGCCAACCTGAAGAGAAAAGTATACTTTCCTTCAGTTGCAAATATTTAAAACTGCTAAACATTATCTCAAAACGAAAAGTATTTTATTAAAGTGTAATTATAAAAAAAAGTTAAATATCTTCTTTGAAAAAAAACATACAAGTATTTTTGGCATATAAATTTACACGAATACATTAGCTTTAAAAACGGATTTGTTTTATTTCTCGTATAACGTAATTCCTCAATGATATTTAATATTAGTATGCAGAATTCTTTAATTCATGAATATTTTAATTCATTTTCAGAATGAACCCTGAGATAGAAGATCTATAATACATTACTTATTTGTTTGAAAAATTTAAACGTGCAATATTATTTTGATAAAATATAAAATTAATAATTTATTAAAATAATAATTATTTAAATAACACATTTTTAGTGCAATTACAAATTTTAAAGGAACCTTTTGTTATTAGTGTGCCTGATGGCCGAGTGGCTAGTACTCTGTACCAGAGGTTTCGGGTTCGAGCCCCGCGCGGTGCCATGGATGTTTGTAGTGGTTCGGAATCCCCTTTAAATCGTAGGCCCCGTTTTAATATAATTGTAGAGAGTGTAGGATTGACAATCCTACCCCGTAAAAGAAAACCTATAATGTCTCGAAATTTGCTGGTAGGCAGACGTCCTTGGCCCACCATGGGGCTGTTCCTCCAATGAAAAAGAAACTTTATTGTTAATAATTGTTTTGAAATTGCATGTCGTCAAAGCTTTTTCAATTGTGCAGACTTCTTACCTATAATATAGTTTGATTTACCTATAATGTAGTTTATACTATTATATTTTATATATGATTATTACTATGAGGACTACTACTACTATCATTACTATTTGTACTATGTATATATACTATACTACTATTATTACGATTTATACTATGATTTTTACTATACCTATAATATAGTTTATAGTAGTATATGATCTGTATTTTTATTGAAATTAAAGAAGCTGCAGTTTCATTTACAGTTCATTTTGCATCTTATTTGATTTTAAATGTGACTATTGTAATTTTTCTTTTTAACACCTGGGATATCATTTTCTTTTCAAAATGTGAAACGTATCAAATCTTATCAAACACGTACCATTTACTGATTATCTTACTACAAAGGAATCTAAGTTATTTGTCAGTGGTAATGCGTAAGACAATATACATCTCATGACGGTAAACATTGCAAAATATAAAATTCGTAATTATAGAACAGACTTATTTCTTCACTGAATCATAAAAATAACTTTTAGCTGTAAATTCTATTATTAATGGAATTTTCTTATCTACATGTCGGATGTAGTGACTGCCAAATCTGCAAAACTAGTATTTCAACATATAATGCACTGTAACAAATTTGACAATTGAACTTAACGGACTAATTACACGAATTTCCATATGTTTTATCTTTTTATAATAGTTACAAAATCCTTTAAAAATTGGTTTCACTTTATCGCCACAAATATTATCTCGCATATGTTTTGAAGCACTTCTTTTAGAAATCGATTTTGCATTTTTTTTTTTTTTTTTTTTTTGCATTTGGATTGAAGTGTTCGGGAAAAAATCACTAATCTACGAGATGTTTACAAAATAATAATCTAGCGTAATTAAAAAGCAGAATTAAAGCTAGAAAATCGTTAGCTACGGAATTGTGATAGTTAACATTACCTTTTTCAGTTAAATGTCCCTTTTATGTGCCAGCATTGTCATTATCATTGCTGATAGTCCACAAGAATCTGGGGCAAGTAATTGGGCTTTAGCCTCATCGACATACGAAATATTCTAGCCTTAGTAATTTTAGTTATTAAACTAAATGCGAAACAATATTTTTTATTTTCATTTAGTTTAACACACACGCACAAAAAACTTTCAGAATAGCAGCTTCATTTATCAATGCATGAAAACAACAACTATAAAAAACCGTTTAATCTCCTTTATCGAAATAATTCAACATGTAAATGTTGTTACTCTTTAATTTTCGAGAGGCCTTGCTTTAAAATTTTTAAAAATGCAATGTTAGTGATTCTTCTATAGGTCTTACTCGTCTTCCTTCTTGAATTAATTTTTTTTTTTCTATAACCATGTCCGTGTAAGGTAAGGTATAGTAGTAGTACGTCTTATACTGTATCTTTCTGCGGGCGATACATTGAGGGCCAACTGACTAGCGCTCTGGCCTTTGGTACCACAGGATTCAAGTTCGAATCCTGGCGGTGGCATGAGTACCTGGTGGTGGTTCGGAATTCACGTTAAACTGTTGGTCCCGGTCTAATTAGCCCACAGTATGCGGAAAATGACCGTACAGCAACAAACCTAATCTAACCTATACTAAACCTTATCTTACACTAACATGAGATGGTATAGTAGTATTTATCAATATGAACAAAATTCATTATGAAATGTAAAGTCGAATTTCACTCAGTAACAGAAAATAGTTGCTTCTTCGGTTTTCCAACAATCACAAATAATTATTTCTACTATTATTTCGTTCTCATTGGGGAAATATCACATATTCAGAACATCATCATCAAACGAGAATCAAGAAGAAGTAGCAGCTGCGGTAGTTACAGCTAATGGGGTCAAAGTTCACCAGAAAGCTAGTCGAAGCGAATATTGTTCTTTAAGAACTTCACATTTTAAATGTTTCAAATTTCAACCGAGAATTTCAATGCAGATCTACTCCCTCGTGGTGCACTCCGGTCAACGTCTGATACGGCAAAATGATCTATAAACATGTCCTTCAGTCTGGCTCTCGGTGTGAGTTTCTTAGAGTTCTGCAGCGGAATGCAGGTGGTTTGTCCCATTATCCTCGGTGACATTACTACGGCTTTTCTGTGGTCACGATTATCACTTTCACAGAATTAAACTGACTCCTTAACACCCTGTCTGACTTCTGTGTGATAACCAGGAAGAAATGGATATGTCTCACCTTGCTTCATGTTTCTTTATGGAAGTGTTATTGGATTGCCAGACTTAAAATGATGGATTAACTGATGTAATTTGTTTTTATCTTGTTCTTTGTATTTATTTTTTTATGATATGTGTTAACGTTCCATTGGAAATTTTAAAAAATTTTAACCATTGCTAACGAAATTGCTGTTGTAGAGACACCTAGGGAGTCCATGGAAGATTTTGAATCATTTTTACAGTAGGCAAGATAAACATCACACCAAGAAACTTCAGTACTACTTTTGAGTCTTTCTCTAATCAGAATGGGGCTGAGCGCGTTAAGATTTCTTCAATTCTTATTATATTCCTTGATGAACTTTCGATTTGGAATCCAATTTCACTCTTTTCTGTCAGAATGAAATGGGACACTAGATTCTGTAGTAAATATTGTTGTACTGTATATACGAATATAACACATATTACGAACATCCTGTATACACTTTTGAAGATATCCCAGTCGATGAAAAACAGTTGTTTATATAACCAGTCTAAAGTATGCAAGGAGCTTCTTTGCTCAGTACTCTTCACGGCTCGTTCATCATAATTCGTTAAAGCACCACTGCACTCACCATATGTACCAGAAAAGCAGAGACGTTCTCCGATAATCAGGGCTGAGAAGATCTCCGATGCGACCACGCTTGGCCTTCTCCCCCACGTGAATCAGACGACCGGGAGGCAACTCAGCTCTGTTGGTTTCTGCCAACTTTCGCAAAATGCGCTCGGCATTTTCCTGCTGGCCGCTGACTAAGTAGTACCGGGCACTCTCTGGATACCACTGGGAAGAAGAATTAATTATTATTATTTTTAAGGAAAGCAGGTAAGTGTATATTTAATGTCTTCAAAGGCTATTTTGGAAACGCAGTACTAAATGATTTAAGTTCTATTAGAAATGACTTTAAAACTAACTACCTGACATCCCGGTAATACAATCCATGTTGGACCATGGACGGTGGCTACTGGTAGATTACAAAACAACAGATGTGTTCAATTTACAGGGTATGATTGTCAGTCCTATACCAAACGCGAATAGCTAGCGCTCTGGTACTCTGTACCACAGGTTTCGGGTTCGAATCCCAACAGTGACATGGATGTTTGTAGTGGTTTGGAATCCCTTTTAAGCCGTAGGTCCCGGTCTTCTATGACCGTAGAGCGTCACAGAACCCAATCAGGCTTCTTACCCACGTCATTCCCAAACTGTAAAGGGACAACTCAGTTCTAGGCACAGGGATGTGGTGTGGTGTAGTGGTAGTAGTCATATTAGACCTGGACGTAGGGTTTAAAATGGTTTCGGAACCACTATAAACATACACGGCACCTCGGAGACCTGAACCTGTGGCACCGAGCTCCAGTCACTCGACTTTAAAACTAAATGATTAAATTAAGGTACTTTTTAAAAATTAGCACTAAACGAGGGAATATATAATATGTTAAAAGATTCTAAATGATTATAGGATTAGACAACTCATTCGAAACGATTGTAGGCAACGGTTAAAATATCAATCAATCTATCAATTGTTGTCAATAATAAAATCATTTGATATTTAACTATTGCCTTTGGTTCTTTTGTCGTCTTGTAAAAGGTTTCTTGAACATCGCAAATTGCCCGAAAGTCATTAATTTTCCATGCCATTATCTTAAGTGTCGATATTTATGAAATGGGATGAAAACTTAATTTCAGTTTGCGTGTTCGTGAGTTGTTCTTTACATTGAATGCAATTTTACTTTGCATTCTATTTGTTTTTATCATATAATTCGAGTTTTTCCAAGATAATAGCTTGATTTTAATTTGCTTTTGAAACGATTCGAGTAGAAGAAATCAAATCGGAAGAAACTTAGAAGTAGCAAGCTGTTAAAATAGAATTTAAAGTATTTCATTATTCTGAGAAAAAGTACTAGTGTTCTTGGGATAAGAGGATGAAGAATGATGAAATAAAAAGATACATATTGTTCATTATTTTGTTTATTTTTTTCTTCTCTAATTTCTATGGGGATAAGATTTCGAGTTCGCAGGAAGCGCCGAATACATTTGTGCAACTTGGATATTTGAGTAAGAAGGACCAGTGGATACAATGCTTAAATAAATTTCTATCATTGACAAGAAGTTTGGGAAAGTTCATATTTATGCTTTTTATTTTTAAACATAACAGGTTTGGAATTCATGGTCCAAATTATCTATATAATTTTAATTTTTTAGAAAAAAATACACAATGTAATTTTTGGCTGAAAATTCATTCAGATTTCAAATTAATTTTTATAATAATTGTCACTCGAAATTTAAACACCCTGACCATGAAGTTCTTTTTTCTGAGTGCAATAAATCAAAATAAGATAAAGAATGTTTTTGATAATAAAGAATTAACCTATGAGGCATTATGAGTTTCAATGATGAAATCAATAGATCTTAATATTCTGTTTTACTAAGCTACTTCTGTTTTATTCAAGCACTTCTGAATTTTAAACAGTGTCCTTTTCAAATTTTAATTCAGTTACTTCACAAATTTTTTTTTTCATATGTCTGAGATCATTCAAGTTAAATATAATTTACTCTTTTCTTCGTTCTCGTTATAGCTGTGATTTTCAGAAGGTAAGTCAGAATGTAGTTGATTTAGGCAAGCATTTTCTGATGGAAAAGTCTTTATTTGACAAGAGTTCGTGTCCCATGCAGAATCACCCATGGAAACTTACTAAGTAAGATATTACTATGATAAGGCTAGTGACAACCTATAAGGTCTATGTATATTGCATTTATAATGTACATTGTCATTTATATTGTCCATTATGGTCAATGTATATTACCTATATCAATGGATATTACCATTTTAAATTGCCCTAGACGATCACTATTCTTAGCGAGAAATTCAGAATGAGCCATCACTCATTCCTAAGCAACTCTAGTTTCAAGGACCTAGTAACTGCCACCAGATTGAATATATGAACAATAGAAATACGGCCATTCTTGCCATGCTATTCTTGGGAACCAAAACGGGATGTAATTCAAGATTAAAGGTGCAATTCAATCTTGAGAAGAAAATGAACTATCTGAGAAGCCTTTACATTTTTAGTGCATAGAGGCCTCTATATTTAGAGTCACAGTAAGATATGCTTTGGTTACCTTTTGTTTTCAAAACATTTATTTATTTTTTTTGGTATTTATTATTAAGAACTGACTGAGTAAGATTATTGACCCATTGTTACTTAGTATGTGTGAAAATGCTGAATGATTCTACGATGAGATGAAATCCATTCATCTTGTCTAGTTCATTGAGAATGTCCACACAATTCACAGAGGAAATGGATATAGTTTTATAAAAATAAGATTTGAAGGATTTTTTTAAGGTTTGCAATTTTAATGTATAATTGATATAGAACACTATAAATCAAGCTCAAATATTATAATGAGCTATAAATTTAGGCATTGATGAAACCTGTGTTCGAATAAAGGCCACAAAAATAAAAAAAAATAACGATTAATATGTGCTGCATATTACGAGTTTTAATGCAAGATTTACTGCATTTCATTTTTCTCACTATCTTTTGGTTACTCTTAATATCTAAATTAGATTAATTCAATTTAAAAAAGAAGCTTACAAAGATATTACCATTTTCAGTTCATAATTATTTTGTTTATTCATAAAGTTGTGATCCTCTTATTGTTTTCCTCTGGCATTATATATTTTGAAAATATCAAGAGGTTTACAGATAAATTAATAGATAAGTTTTAGATAAGTGAAGATAAAAACCTCCCCATGTTAAAAATTTTGAGAAAGGAAAAGTGATAAGAGGCCTGATGATCGAGTGACTAGCGCTCTGACACTCGGTGCCATAGGTTGTGATTTAAATCCCTGAAGTACCATGGATAATTGTAGTGGTTCTGAATCTATTTTAAATCAGGAGCGGTATCAACGGTAACGAGATACCGTTAAAGATTAAACCGTTGGTCCCAGTCTAATATCTGTAGAACGTTGGCTGACAACCCTACCTCGTAAGAAGAAAATCACTCCTGTCTCGAAATCTGCCAACAGACAAGACGGTCTTGGCTACATCGGCTACTGTGAGAATTTCGCTTAACTACTATTGGGGTTTTGGATATTAAAGGATTATTTTTCTTGTAGGCAATTTTAGAAAATGGCAAATTGATGCCCTATGGCAAGATATTTTACAAAGTGTGTTAATTGACTATCATAGATAAGATTTCCTTCTTTTAAATCATTCGTCGTTTCCAGTAAATGAAAGAAATAAATTCAAGTTAAATAGTTAAATATAGACAGGATATCGTTGTAGAGAATACACACAGGTCCGGTCATTGCCATACAGATATCGTTGCAGAGAATAAGCAATACTATATGCGCCATTCAAATAGAAATGCAAATATCCATCACAATCTATTTATTTTGGAAATAAGTAAACAAGTACAGCTCAGAAATAAATTTAATTTAAGCAATACGAATCCAAAAATTAATTGTAAATTGGTTTCGAAAATTTGAAAAAATTAGGACTGTTCATATTTATATAACACATTCTATTCTAGTTATCTTTAATAAAATTGCATTTTCAAACATTTCAGAATTTTATCAGCTCTGAAGTGAAAACACTTTAACAAGTGAATTAAGCTAGTGAAAACACTTGTAAAAAACGAAGTGAAGTGAAAAACTTTATGGTCTAGATTTCGTTTGGATTTTCAGTCGTCATTTTGTGCACACTTTAGGCTAATTAGACCGGACCTAACTAGGAACCGGAAGTTTAACGTGGATTCCGAACCACTGACAAACATCCATGTCACAGCCTCGATTTAAACCTGACGCCTGTGGTACAAAGGCTACACAGCTAGCCAATTGGCCATGTCTTGATTTAAGAAGATTCAATGTTGATTATTACGTGCTAAATTTTCTTTGAATAGAATATTCGAAGATTTTCTCTTTAGATGAAAAAATGTAACATTTTAAATAAAAAATATGTTATCAATAGCTATTTTAGTATTATAATATCTTATAAAGATATGCAAGCCACCATTTGATTGTCAAATTGGAAAAAAGCTGAATAATATTTTTTCTATTTATATGAAAAACTCTCGAAAGTAAATCGCCAATTCTTCTCTGGACCGCAAAAATCATAAAGAGTTACGTGAACAAAAAAACAGTAAAGTCTTACGACCTTACGATGAAAGGTGGCAGAAGATTATTTTGAAAAGCTATAGTAAAGAGGTTTTAGTCTCGCAATATATTTATTTATTATGTTCTAGAAAATCGAAATGTTTCTTCCGTCACTTTACAGTATTCTTTCTGTCAACATAAATTCGATTTTTATGAGCACTACAATTCGAAAGCATGTTTGTAGAACAATCTGCTATTCTTCTTCAGCATTCTTTGCCCACTGAAATTTTTATGGCAGCAAATGATTCACTTTCTTAAATGTAGAGGTTTTTTTTTGTTACATAAGGAAGATAATATAAGAGATATTACTCTATTTATAGTGCAAGTGTTATTAAACTCCTAAACCTATTTATAGGGCAGTCATTCACGTGTTTAATCTTATTTTAGATAAAAATAAAATGCAATTACAAAATGCAATCACATAGTAATAAGTAATGAAAAATATCCTGTAAAGGCTTTGATAGGATCGTTGAAATAAAATTAAATTTGAAATAGTTAAGAAATCCTGTTGCAAGAAAATAACTGATAAAGCAAAGAAAGAATTAAATAAGACCTATTCTTTAGGAATTAAGTTGGAACCTTCTATAAAAGTTCATGTCTATGCTGTACCGTAAAAGATGTGTATAAGCGATAAAAGTGCTTTAATAGAGTTTACAGAAATTAAGTGAAAGGCTGAAAGTCAACTTGGATGTTCCAGTAGATGTTTGTCTCATTGCTGTGGCGTCAGAGAATACCATTAAACCTGTAGTGTTCTTATAAAATAATCATGGGTATAAATAAAGAAAAGAATTGAGATAGAAAATTGAGATTGGTATATAGAATCGATAAAAGGGAGATAGAAGGTTGAGATAGGTAAGTTGAATCAATTAAATGGAGAATCCTTTAATAGAGTTTAAAGAGGCTGAAAGTCAACTTGGGTGTTCCTGTGGATGTTTATCTCAAACTGTTATTAGATCAGGGATTATCATTAAACATTCAGTGTTCTTGAAAATAAAAAAGTAAAAGTAAAAGAAAAGAAAAGGGTCGAGATAACAACGACATAACTCAATTGGAATTTTTTGAACTCATATGGAATCAGTAAAGACGGTAATACATTACTATTAAAGCATGATTTTAACGTGGTAAAACTTATAATAAAGCAATTTAGGACGAAGGAAAGATTTCATTCTTAAAGGAAAAGAAAAAGGAAGGGATAGATTTCATTCTTAAAAGAAAGATTCCATTCTTAAAATAAGGATTCTCTAAAGCTTAAAAGAATGCTTTTAAGGTATTTGAAATCGAATAAAAACACCCGTCTAAATAATCAAAAACAGAAATTCTAATTTTTTTCCTCTGGATCGCATTCTAATTTCCTCTAACAGGTAATTAGTCTTAGATAAAAGTTCCGATTTCAACGAAATAGTTAAGCCTAAGCTCTTAAAATAAATTGTTATCCCGTTCTATATGCTTTATGGCAGACGTCCAATGGTCCATTATCTGTTTTCGAAACATCACGGACAGATGAAACTCTTTTTTTTTTTTGAATAATTAAGATCAATGACGGATTGCTTGAATGACTTGAAAATGATGTAAGAAAAAAGCTGGGACTTTAAGCTGTTGACAAGAACAAGCTTATGCATTCTACCATAATCAAAAGACTCGTCATAAAGAATTTAAGGAAGGTAACTTGATACCCGACTAGGGAAAACAAAATTTTTGTTATAACTCAAAAAAAAAACATACTACTTAAGATTACAAAGGGCTAATATCTGACAACAGTTCAAAGCATATTCAAGCAAACAATATCAGAGAATTCAAGACTCTGCCAATTACGTTAAGGTGACCTATAACGAAAACATTGATTTTGGTGAAGTTGAAAACGTTTCAAGAATTATTCCACCAAAAATTATTCTATCGAAATAAGAGGAACGTTTACTGATGAAGGGCTCTACCTCACATAAAGAATATTAAAAACGCTATAAAGAATAGAACATGAAAACGTTAAGAAAACATGTTAATCTATGATCTGGTATGTTGAAGATCATCAACATGGGCGAACATAATATTAAACTCAAACCTGAAAGCGAACCAAAGAAACAGAACCATTCCGAAGAAGCAGACAATACCGGAAGTTTTAAATAATGTAGCGAATTTTTAAATAAAAGAATTATTACAACTGGGACTAATTGCTGAGTCAAAAGCAAATATCCCATCCAGTAATTTATTTATTCGGAGAAATACGAAACCGTAAAAGTATGCTTGGACTATCGTTATATCAATTCAAACCGAAATTGATGCTTTTCCACTGAAAAATGCTATCGATTTGAACTATTAAATGTCAAAGTCCAACTGCATAACGTTATTAACCTTGGGGGACATTAACAAATACGACTAAATCCTGAGTGCCAACATTTGACTCAGTTGTACCACACCGAGGGCAATATGCTTTTATAGTTCTACCTTTTGGTTAACAAAACGCTGCAACAACAACTTTCCAAAAACAAGACCAACTATTTTTCAAAAACAAAGTCTAGGCCGAATATTGTATTGTTAACATAGTTGTATTTTGATATGATTGGAATAGGCATCTCAAATATCTCGATGAAATTCTTTATTGCCCTGGAAGAAGTCAATTTCATTGTTAATTTTAAAAAATGTGACTTCGAAAAGCATAAAAATAAATTCCTAAACATGTGGTTAAGTTTTTGTTTCACATGCGCCCGATCTGGAGAAAGTTAAAACCATCCGTAATTTGGAAATTCTTAGTACTAAGAAAGATGTCCGAAAGTATTATAGTATGATTGCTATCGTGTAATAAATATGCATCCAGATTTTAAAATAGTTTTACCGTTAACAATAATGACAAAAAGAATTCGAATGAAATCAGCTGGCTGGAAGAACATCCTTTTAATCAGTTGAAACAAACCATTTGAAATCGAAATGCTACTTTCCAAATTTCAATTTGCATTTTGTTTTTATAAAAATATGTTGAAAATGCGTTTTTAGCTCAGAAAGATGAAAAAAATGAACACCCAATAACCTCTGCAAATCAGAAATTGACTGAGACACATGTAAAATATGTTGCCATTGAAAAAGAAGCTTTTGCCATTTTTTTACCTCTGAAGAAATTTAAGACATATGTTTGCCACTGAAATCATCATCGTCAGTGACCACAACCCATTGTTAGAATGTTCCTTGAATGATCTTCACAAAGTTCTCATCTACAACATTGGTCGCTAGCATTGTAGCGTTCACATGCGGTGATTGCATATTTAAAGGAAAGATCATGCCGACCCACTAATCCGATTACCTGCTTTTCATTAGAAGCATGGTTTAAGACATTTTAGAAACATTTGTTTAGATCTGTGATGACTATTTCCTATTTTTGTATTATAAAAATATTTTTTTTTTAGAAATTTAATTGGTTTTAATAATTCATTTTGTTTGGCCCTAATTGCATTTATAAATGTTATTAATTTTAGTTAAAATGAAAAACTGATGGATTGCTATATTCTTTTAATGTTTGAGATCATTGACTCAGAAATTTCAACTAAACCAAATTCTAATTGCCTATTATCATTGAAGAATTCTGGTGCAGTTTAGAAAGATAAAGTATTAAATTAGAAAAAAATGCATTATTATTAGATATTTAAGAATATTTGTATCTAGATTGTATAGATCTATGAAAGACTAAACAAATCTTTAAGGACGAAGGTGTCAGAATCTGACGAGTTGCACACATCCGCAAAGTTATTGCAATGGAACAGTAACATGAACCTAGGGGAGGATGTGAAGAAAACTTTTAGAGCAAAACGAGAAGGATGTTTGGCTGACATATCTTAATTATTGTGCCTAATTGTTACTAAGTATAGTCGTTTTGTCGTGTATGTGTTTGCTATATTGTAAATAAGTGTTGTAAAAAATTTAAATCATACGTCATTTTCTTACGAAACCCCACACGACGAAGAAACAAGACTTTACAAACAAAACACTTCATATTATCATATTGTCAGAGAAAATGGTGGTTTTGGCAACCATTCTCTTTGATATTAAGACAATATGAAACGTTCATTTTCTGTTTTTTTTTTTTTTTTTGTTTGTTACCATTGACTAGAAATAAAGTTTGAATTCAAAGTGTGTACCTTCAATGACAATATAACAATGAAACTTGGCACCGCAGCGCATACCAGGAGCACTCTCCAACTTCCTACGTATACCATCACCAGCCACATCAACAGTATGACGCCGATGGAACCCATGGACCAGAAATACTAAAGAAAAAAATAACTTATGTTAAAAGGTAGTCAATCATCATAGTATATTTTATTTTCTATTGATTTATTTTCTAATATATACGTTAAAAATTATGACATAAAAAGGGAACGGTAAATGAATGCACCTTTTTAGAATTCAAATCATTTACTGATGGTTCAAAAGTTTTATTATTCAATATTTTTTTAAAATGCTATTAAATTGTTGAATTCAACAACGACTGAATTATAAAAAGACGAACTAATAATGAGCATTTAAGTCCTTATATTAGTTTCATTTGACAAATGAAACTAATAAAGGCCTTATTCAAGATAATATTAATCTCATTTGATAAATTTGATGTTTGAATTTATTTTATTGTTTACCCTTTGTATTTCCAACAAGATTTATTCAATTTATGTCTATGAAACACACTTAATCATTAGTTTTTCTACTCTAGGAAGTAAAACAATTAGCATAATAATTTATTTTGTATATCTTTATTTTGTTAGGGAGACGACGTGATAAAATGTTAAGTTAATTTTGTGGTACAAAGCATGTAGAAATCATTTTCCAGGACAACCACTTATCCACCTGGTAATAATAACTTTTAATTCGACTGGATATCGATTGTAATAGAATTCATAGCTTACATGTAGCTTCAGTTTTTCATCAGAATTCATCAATTATACTGTATGGTGGAATGGTGGCTTTCCAGTATATCAGAAATTGTTGCAACAGCAGATGTTCTCAATTTGTAAAAACTCTGAATATGGATATGGTGGATATGAGCTGTGTGGTCTGTGTGAAGGAGCTTTACTATTACTAGATGAATCCTTGAATTTATTATCCAGACATGACTTCAAACTTTCACTCTCATAACAATAAACACATAACAAAGAATGACAGTGGTTTCTATGCTCACAAAGGGAAAAGAAAAAAGAAAATTGCAGGACGATAGTAAGAATAGGACAATCAATAAGAATAGCATTGCTGAAGGACTGGGAATAGAGATCACAGATAATAACTTTAATCAAGAATTTTCATTTCTGCTAGGGGCATTTCTGAAAAAACCTACAACACTTCCAACTCTAACGGCTCGTTCCCACCGAGGCGTGAGCCGTTAAAGCGTGAAGCGTTGACCAATCACTAGCCTCACCGAGTTCGTCTGAAACCGGTTTGATATCCACCGCTTCGAGTTGACCAACTTTCAACTCGAAGCGGAACTCACCAGGCGTAATGCTATTTCTGACGTTTCGCTGTGAAGAAAAAATTTTCTTGCCTGCCGCGTGAATCTTCAAATGCTTTCACGCCTCGGTGGGAACGAGCCTTAAATGGGAGTGCCTCGGGCATCTCCATCATCTGGATATCTTACAAAATCCTCCAGTTTCATCTCCAGCATTACCAATCCACCCACCGTCCTCGTCAGCCAGTCATCATCGTTCAGCTGCCAAACATGTTTCTTCGAACTGCAAGATCTCATCCTTCCAAAAGTACTGTTATGAAAAAACCCATTAAAAATATAACAGTCAGAGCAAAAAAAAAAAAAACCTAACACCATCAGTATTAATTTATTTCAAGGGGAAGGGGAAGTTTTCACACAAATACACTATTTATATTACACATTCAAAACTGTTATGTACATGAGATATATAAAAATTAATGATAATTTTACACCACACATTTAAACTATTTTCAAATTTCGTAACACATGCCATCATACATAGTCTCGAGGAAAAATAGAATTTTTGTCTAAGTTACATCTTCGGGCCTTAGCATGTCAGAAGGATGCAGAAACTGTCGACATTACATGCCATTCAAACAACAAGCAACAGCAACAGGATTGATGATCAAATTGTAATTCATACAATCACTCAGGTGCTAGGACTGTATGACGATGCAAAATTAAAGCTGACAAAGAGACATTGCTCTCAGTGTCTTTGCTCTCTGATACATCTACCATGCTGCTGAATGAATAACTGGGATTTAACAAACCTTGGTTTTGCATGACGTCGCTTCCATTTTCGTGTTTACCGTTTAATTTACAACTGTAGGCAGGCCTGTCTCAGCTGCATAGTCAAAGGAAACAGCAGCAATGATCACAGTGCTGGCAATCCTTGGTGCTGTAGACGTTATCGCACTGTGCATACTTACGAAATCCTAATTCGGATTGCATGACGTGATTGGAGATCGCACAAGGGCTTGAGAAGAATGTTTTATTTTCTTTCGTACTTTGGCCGCGACTCACTAAATTCCTCACAGCATACTTCATAAAGACATCAGTCTTGTATTATTATAGCAATAATGAGTTATCAATTAAAACTAGCAGCAATATTACGGAATGATAAAACGCAACCTCAGTTGTCCGTGATCCTGCTATGATCAAATCCAAAACTTCTTTCTTGCACGTGGCATAATAAGATATTTGCAAATAACCAGGGCCGGTTTAGATGAAAGAGGCCCTTTCACCTCCCATTTTTAAGTTCGTAAATTACATTATATACATATATCAATATGTTAAATGAAATATGTTGTGATTGGTACTAATCTTTATAACAAATGTGGCACGGATAATAAATAAAAAAAAAGTCGAGAACACTTATTTATAAAAAAACGAAGAGACCCAAGACCAATACATTTTTATGTTTGATTATTAGCCATATGTGTAGAATTTATCCTTATTTTCTATTCAGTGTTTTAGTGTTCACTGTTTTTAGAATAGTGTAATTCTAATTTTGCTCACAATTTGAATGTAGCCCCTCTTGATCTTGAGACCCTAGGCTGAAGCATAGTTAGCCTATAGAAAATCCGGCCCTGCAGATAATCAACTTGCAATTAGAATTTTGTGTGAGAAACTCGCTTTTAACAGAATGTAGATGGCGTTACTCCGTGCATTCTCCAAGAGCATGCGCTGAAGCGTTAATCATTTGCGTGTTCCAGCTTAATATTATTCAAATGGTGTTATTGGCATCATTGCGCCTTAATGATGCGATGTAGCAGTTTTAATAATCAGAAGTTGTACTTAAAATGTTCTAACTAATACAGCTACAGAAGAGTTAAATGCCTTTAACTCGTTTTGCTTTTTGTATCGAAGGCGTACTAAGCGAAAACTTGAAGTAACACATTCCGTATTATTTAAATACAGCAAAAATAACAAAATTTACATGCATAAAATAATTAATACCAATATTTTTAATGGTGATGGCATTTTCATCAGAAACAAAAAGTTTGCGAACAATAAAACCTCAAACTTTCAGCAATAGAAAATACAAAATTTGTTAGCAATAAAATAAAAGAATAATAAGAATAAGAATACAAGAATAATAAGAATTTTAGAAATAAATTTTTCCTATTTTCTATTTAAAATTAATATTGGTCTCCTTTAATAAGGCTTCGTCATTTCATAAACATCATAATATATATCAGGTTTTAATGAAAGCTCTGTCTGCTTTTTAAGAATAATTCTAAGACATAATAACATTGATTCAGTTCCTAACTATCTATGTAAAATCATATAGAATCCTCTAAATTATTGTCTAACTCAACAGAAAATGGATTAGTTGTTATTTAAATCTTATTCAACAACCATCGAAATAATCTTCATCTAAAGTCAATATGTTTTAAATTTAATCAAAAGTTTACTTTTAGTTAAAGTTAATCTGTTTTAATCTATTTTTAGTTAAAGTTAATTTGTTTTAATCTGCTTTTAATCTGTGTTTTAGTTAATCTGTTTTAATGTTTTTGGTTAATCTTTTCTTTAAGGATAATAACATAAGACATAATAATATCGATTCAGTTTCTAACAATCTATGTCAAACCTTGTAGAATTCTCTCTAATTATGTTTAACCAACAGAAAAGAGTTTAGTCGTTATTCAAGTCTTATACAACAATCTCGAAATAATCTTAATTTAAACAAGTTTCTTTTGAGTTTAGAATCAAATACATAAAGAATTGTTGATTACAGTTGTCAGGTGACAATTGGACAATAATGCTACAGCTTGCTGTGGTAGCTAAAATGCTTAAATTTTTTTGTCAGGCCTACGTTGATAGTGATCCTGCAACATGACAAAAAGCCAAAGCTGCCCTACACTGCAAGAATGACTAAAAATCTAGAAAAATTCTTTCTGGGAGAATTTGCTGTCTTCCCTCTATTTTCATGGGGGCCTGATGGCCAAATGGCTCTGGCTTTCGGTACCACAGGTATCGAGTTCAAATCCCGGCTTTGCCCATGGGTGTTTGTAGTGTTTTCGGATCCACTTTAAGCTGTAGGTCCCGGTCCCTAATAGGATCGTAGAGCGCTGCGCGGGCATTGTTACTCCGCGTCCGTGGCTTACCATCAAGTTACACTCGCCCCCTGGGTAATGCAAAGTGAGTAACGTCTGTGCAGCCGTTATGGCGAAAGATCACGGTCTATTTGCCAGCTGCATTAGAAGAAACCCTCTATTTTCATGACTTCACTCTAACAGATTGCAGTCTGAATAATTTTCAAAATTTGGGCTGATTGAAAAAATGGTTGAAAAGTAGATGTGTTTTAAAAGCAAACCAAATGAATTTTATGAAAATACGGACATCGAATGTCTGTTAAGATATTATTGAAAAAATATTGACTATGTTGAAGATTAAATAAACGTATTTAAGAGAGTGACTTAAGAATCTAGAAGATTCTGGCTGATAAAACGCTTCATTCCTTTCATTTTCATTGACTTCACTCTAACAGATTGCAATTTTCTAGAATCTTTCAGAATAATTTTTCGAAATTTGGGTTGATTACAAGAGAAATGGTTGAAGAAAAAAAGTTAGATTTTTTTTTTTTTAAACCCAAATGAATTTTATAAAAAAGAATCAAAAGCATTGAAAACCTGATATTACAGAAAGAATATTGACTATTTTGTAGATTAAATAAATATATTTAAGAGAGTGAGTAAGAATCTAGAAGATTCTGAATGGGAAAATATGCTTCATTCCTTTCATCTTTCTTGGCTTCACCCAAACAGTTTGCAATCTTTCTAGAGGCGTTCAAGAATAATTTTTCAAAATTTGGGTTGATAAGAAAAAAATTGTTGAAAAAAAGCTAGATTTTTTTTTAAAGAAAAACCAAAATGAATTTTACAAAAGAGACCATGGAAAATTCTGATAAGATATTATTGAAAAGAATATTGACTATTTTGTAGATTAAATAAATATATTTAAGAGAGTGAGTAAGAATCTAGAAGATTCTGACTGAGAAAACATGCTTCATTCCTTTCATCATTCTTACTTCATTCCAACAGATTGCAATATTTCTAGAGGCTTTCAGGATAATTTTCCCCAATTTGGGCTGACTACAGGATAAATGGATGAAATGGAGCTAGATTTTTTAAAAATTAAAAACCAACTGAATTTCATAATAAGCTGATAAGATGTTATTGAAAGAATATTGATTATATTCAATATTAAATAAATGTATTTTTTGCTAAGCTATCAATTTTATTTCAATTATAAAGACAAAGAGAACTTTCTGACTAACCTATATAAAAAAAAAATCTTTTTTCAAATTATGGAAAACCATGTTTTAAATATCTGAATATGGTAACTGTTAGTGTAGAACGTGGTAGACTGAATTTGTGTTGGAATAAAATGTAATTTATTAAGAAGTATGATATAAAAATTGACCTTGAGGGAGGTTAAAAATTCGCTCAAATGCAAAATCGGTAGTAAATATGTTCATTTTTTAATGTTTGGTAGATTTTATGGAATGAAATAAATTACCTACACACAGGTAGAATCCAGTTTTCCACGCACATCAGTTGGGCAGTACTCGCTATTTAATGTCACACTACAGGAGAAAAAAGCTGCACGTTAAGGGATTCACTCCACCATCACACATCGTATATTAGCTTATTTTTAGTTTGAAATTTATTATAATTTTATTTATTCTATGAATAATAAAAAAAAAAATCACCTATTTCTTCCCATGTTTGGAAAAAATACATAATTTTCAAAAAATATTTGCTTTACTGAAGAAATTTTTTTTTTGTTACCATCCTTATTCTAGTGAGAAAAAATATATATTAAAATATTTCAATTAGATTATTAATTCATTGAAATTTGTTATTAGAGGAAATTTAAACAATTAATTAAATTTATAAAATATATTGGTACATATATATGTATGGTTGTATTTGTATGTATGTATGTGTTTAGATAATGAAAACAAAATGTTATCATTTAAATATCAATATTTAATTAATATAAAAAATATAATAAAACATATTCAAATAAAATATCAATTAGAGCATTAATTCCTTAATATTTGTTGTTAGAAGAATTTTTAAATGTTTAATTAAATTTATACATATGGATCTTGGTATGTCTATAGAAAAGTGTTTGGATTAATTAAAACAAAAGCGTTATCTTTTAAATATCAATATTTAATTAATATAAAAATATATTCAAAATAAAAACATCAATTAGTACATTTCATTCACATTTATTTTTGGAGGCATACTTAAAGAATTATATGAATTTATAAAATATCTTGCCACATATGGCTGTAGAAAGTATTAGAATTAATTAGAACAAGTGTTATGGCTTAAATAACAATATTTATTTATTTTTAATAAATAAATGTTATATTAAATATTTTAGCTCTCTAAAAAAATAAAGTGAAAGTTTTTCCAAAATATATTAGATTATATCATTAAATATTGCTTATGCTTGAAAATTTAACAGAATAAATTTAACTCCTGTAATAAATTTTCAATGTAATGTCGATTATTACGAAGTCTAGTGAAACCTGCAAAGTTTACACCTGCATAAAAGTTTTAAAAGTACATAAATATTTAACGTCGTTTAAAGAGGTCATTTTAATAGTCACCTTAAATACTGATACATTCTCGCTGATCTTTTCTTTGGAAATACTTTGAATTTAAAACAGTTTTATGCAAAGAATATATATTTCTAGAAACTGCAAAACAAGAAAAATACTTATTTTATATGCAAAAATCGGTTTAAAACAAAAAGCAATTTTAGTTCTATAAAACACTTTCTAATCAAATTAGTTTACATCAAGTTGAATAAGTCAAGGGTAAAAATATTTTTTTTTCTATTTTCCAATAAAAATCAATTTTTTTATCCTTTTTATATTCTGAGCAAATTTGTTTGTTCCAATTTATAAGAAAAATATAGTTCAGGAATTAAATCAACAAGATTAAATAAAACAAAATCTAAATTAAAACGTTTCACTTAATCCTTTTCAAAATTCCATGCACTTTTCAGGCTTAGATTAAAAAGGTTAAGCGTATTTGGAATAGCATATGTCTATCTACGCCATAAAGCATCAATGGTTTGACGTCTTTGGTGAAAAATCAAAAACCGAAAATATACACTTTCAAATGTGTTGAAATTTAAATCTTCACAACATCAATTTATAATAAAGAGGATTCATAAAACTTCTATTTTATAATAAATCCACACTGATGTGCAAAACCTAAGCAATGAGTATTTTTTTCATCAAGCCGCAAGGAATCACACGAGAGACATGAAATTCAGAATACAGAGAAATATTTTGTATTTAAAGGATGAAAAAAGAAATAGAACTCATACATTATGGAATCAAACAAATAAAAAACTTTATAAAAAGAGTAGCATTTGTACAATGTTTGTCTGTCCAGTCTTGTGCTTGACAAATATTCACTTTAATAAGGAATATGATCTTGTGCAAAAGGCCTTTGGTTAGCTCCATCTTCCTTAACAAATTAGCAGATAATTGGATGTTGGGTAAAAAGTTTCCACTTTTCAATGAATATATGTTGCAGCCTTATACTTTCTAACCTTGTGAAAAGATACCTTTGTCGAGTAGAAATTCTTGGGCAACACTTGTTACACCACGCCCTTTCTGGAGATTTCTATCATTGTACCACATTCTAAGCCATCAGATTGTGTCTTCTTAATCATATTGCACATACGAACTCACTTGATCTTGAAGAAAAGTCTTTAATTCTTCTTTTAATACGCTTTTATTAGTTTCACCCGTATGTTTGTATGTATGTATGTAACTCACTCTTTGGGCTCGATTTTTGGGACTGATGGCGCCATCTACTGGCGAGTCAGTCAACTGATCAAAAACCTACCTATTTTTGTATAATTATTTTGTTTAATCTTAATTCCTTTTGTTTTTATTTTACTTTTATCTTAAAATTCTCATTTTAACTTTAACCTTTATATTTTTGGGCATCGTCAACGGACTCTTAATTGTACCGATAGCTTTTTTTCGATCTCCTGCTTTAATTGTTCTCAAGCAGAATAACTAATTTTTCATTAATTTTTAAATTCATTTATTTATTTTTAATTATTCTTATTCATTAATTTGAGAAACTACAATTTATGCTAATGTTTTAATTAATTTAAGATGGGGAGGTTTTTATGATGCTTAAAACCACCAAGAACTCCGTAACCGGTACGCCCGTTGCCCAGCTGTCTTTTTCTACCTTGTCATTTCTACCCGGGAGAAACCCCGGGTAGAAATCTCAGCAATATCCGCGATCGAATCGGGTGCGCTCTTCCTATTAGCCGAAAATTTCGGTGGCTAAAAAGAGGCGGATCTCAAAGGCATAGGAGTGCGATCATGTCGAATGGCGCTCTTCCTATAGTAAATATAAAATCTTCCTATAAAGTAAAAAATAAATTAATAGTTTTAAAAAACTAAAAATACGCTTTTAGAGTTAATCAATCTAAAAAGTAAAAAATAATTAATGCAAGAATAAAATGACGACGAGAAAATGAATGTCACTGTTCTAAAAGCGTGGGGTGCTCGATATCAATCGTTATAATTTTTCACTAGCTCCTTCCGAAATGCAGAGTTAGTTTAAAAATGTCATACAAAGCACCCCACGCTTTTAGAAAGTGACATTCACTTTCGTCAGTCATTTATTCTTGCGTTAACATTTTATTTTACTTTTAGATGATTAACTCTAAAAGCGTATTTTTAGTTTTTTAAACTATTGGGCTTTATTACTATACTGCACGTGTTGCGTGTCCTGGTGTTTCGAGTCATGTTTCTGATATTTACATATGAATTATCTTTTTCTTAATTGAGTGCCCATTGCACTGACAGCAACAATTACAAATAGATAGAAAATGTTTAATGGATACTAGATTAAACGTGTGATTTGTATTATAATTATCAAAGATATCGAACCTGATCTGCATTTTATAAATGATCTTGAACTACCATGTGAAATTCATAGCAAAAAAAAAAAAAAAAAAAAAAAGCCACCCGTACATAAATGCGTGTATTGCAATGTATAATCATACTCTGGATTTCCCTATTGTAATTTCTCTTCAACGACTGTTCTACTAATATTTTTAAAGCATATGCGTTCAATTGATATATTAATCTAAAAATATAATACAACTTATAATTTTAAATTAATATATCAATTATATTTATTAATTATAATTTATAGTAACAGAATATAATAATAATCTAACAATATTAAATAAAATAATGAACAAACTTGCTTTCATTATTGATATTACATTATTTAACTATTTTATAGTACTTTATCAAAAGATTCCTAAAACTCGCAGTTAAATATATTAAAAATCTCAGTCATAAGGAGTTCCTAAAAGATCAATAAATTATCTTGAATAATCAAAACAATAGATATGAACATTTTGAGACTGCATGTTAATTTATTTAAGAATGATTCGCCTCTTAACTACAGTGCAATGTTAAAATTGCAAAAAAATATTCGTCTTCTGCATTTACATCTTTTCATATTGTTATTTTCGTTATTATAATTAAAATTTAAGCCATTTATACACGGATTTGTTATTTCTTATCCCACATGGTCGACAGCAACTTCTAGACAAAATCCATGAACCCGTGTGTTCTCATGGAAGGAGTGGGCAGCTTCTGTTGTGATGGAGCACCCGTAGATAGAAGTCGGACTTGACTCCGAGTCGCTGAAGAAGGAGGGCAATGCCTTCCGAGAGGATTTTAAAGGAGAACAACTCCGTACTGACACATCGTATGGGAGAAAAACCGGGAAACTCCCACTAGGTAGTCCGACTCACGAGGTAAGATGCTGAAACTCACAAACGCTCTCGAGTCTCCTCTTTTTTGAAACAGTGTCTAAAACAAAACCGCCAGCGGATTGAACCTCAACCCTAATGCTCACAAGTGGCGCACGTTGGAATTAAAAATTATATATATTTAAAATGATGAAATAAAATTTTTATTAATATACTATAACAACTGTTGTCAATTATAAAATCTTATTTAAAATTTTGTAAAGTAACTGGAATAGTAGATTGCGTTACCAACTGATTTTGTTAGTTATAAAAAAAAAATAGAAGTTAGATAGCAAGTTAATAATAATAATAAGAAGAAGAAACCTTATTTTACGTCAACTCTCGTCTCCGAAACGTCCATGATGCATTTTGCCAAATGTTCTAAACCAACCTCTTCAGGGAAGATATTTTATAGTGAGAAAAAAAATGACTGAATTTTTTTTTGTTTTATTACGGAAATTATTATTTTTTTTTATTTTTATCCATTTTATATTTATAGAAATTCAAAAAATGGGGAAAACAATAAAAATGCACAAAAAAAAAAAACCCCATAATATCCACATTTTCACGTCCTGCTGCATCATTCCCAAATTTTGTGCTTCGTCCAGCAGTCTGTTACGTGGATAGCAGATTGACCAAGTTTATATTCGTGCAGAATAATCTTTCTTATCTTTTTTGGGATTCTATGTCTCTATTTAAAAGATTTTCTAAAAATTTCGATGCTTATGTGCGGATTAAGTTAATCATTAGAGAGAACAAAGTTTAAGCAATAAAATTATATTTAACTTGATGCTGGTAGATGAACTTCAGATAGTATTGAAAAGCTCATTTCATGTGCAACAACCTAATAATAATATGTAATAAGTATTCTAAAATCTCATATAACTGTTGGTTTTTTTTTTTCCTTATCTTATAATAAGATAAGGAAAAATCATTAGATAACAGCTAAGACACAATGAATCTCCGACGTTTGAAGTTGGCACCATTTGATCTACAAGAGAATTAGACTTACCCCTGTGCTATGCCTCCCAATGAGAAGCCCATGCATGTGCGCAACACCACCATCCAGATGTAGGAAGGTGAAGCAGCACTCGCCATTCCGAACACAAACAGCAGCACCATCGATGCAATCAGGCACTAGAAACACATTCAGGTGGAAGAATTAATAAAATAAAATATAAATAAATTATTAATGTAAAGAAAATTTTAAGAGTTCATCAAATTTAAAACTGCATAGTTAAATGTCACAGCTTTCAAGTAGTGAAAGGTTGTAAATACTGGTCAAGACAGTGTTTTGGAAATCGTGGGTGAAGCAAGTGGATTGGAAGAGGGCTACGATGCATTTCCGACAGAAAATTAAATCATCTTAAGTATAATAAAAAAATTTAAAAACATACAAAATAAATTTTTTGATGTGTACAAGCTTTAATTATCACAAATTTGTTAATTACTATCTGATATGTAATTATTTTAATTAAAAATACCGCTATTCATTACTGCAATGAAAGCCATTATAGCATTTAATGACGGAAAAGAGTTTTGAGGGGGAAAATTTACGTTTGTAGCATTTTTCACGCGAGATGAGTTGTTGAATTACGTTCCCAGGAGATATTAGAGAGTTTCTGCATACCGTATTTCTATATTTTCGTATTTTCTTTTTGCGTACCGTATTCTCCCTAGAGCGCATGCTCATAAGAAATTGCGCATGCGTATCTGTAACAATGTTTCCTATGAGCATGCGCGCTAGGAGAAAAAGCTAACGGACATCCAAAATACGGTATGCAAAAACTCTCCATTAACGTATATTCTTTAACAAGTGCATAATAATAACGTATCACTCAAATTTGACAGCAGATAAACAGTGTTGCGGGTAATTGCATGCAATTAGTGTTTAATGAAAACAACCTGCCACTCAAATCTGATAACAGATATTCAATGTCATGGATAATGAAACATCATAAAATTAACGTTTGTCTGTGTGACCTTCACAAGTCGAAACAATTACATATGGAAATAAGGACTACACCATGAGTTGTTGCATCGTGATAGGTAACAGACCATGAGCTGAGAAAGTGTCTACTCCAATGAGAATAAGGGAAGACGGATCCCTTGACGGATTTTTCTAAAAGGAGGTTTTTGGAGAAGAAGGAAAGGAGTTCTGCGACAATTCGACAAAAGTGTTTGTTTTTCTTTTTTCTCTGAAAGTGACTGAACAGGCCGGTGTTTCCGCCTGTTCCCAAAAGTGAGACCCTTTTTTGCGGTTTTGTGTATCACGCCGTGTGATAAATAAGATCTGAATATTCTGAAAATCTCCGTTCTTGGAGTGGTACTGCACTCGCGAATCAAATTTAATTCTTTATGTTTTATTTAGTGTAAGTGATAAATTGTAATAAAAGGAGTTCTGTATATTATATTATATTATATTATATATATATATATATATATATAATGGTTGTAAATAAAAATAAAGTGTTCCCATGAAGCTGAAAGTGGCCCTCTTCTTGAAGCCGTTATAGGGCTAGTATAGGCCGAGACGTTACTCTTTTAAAGTTAAGAGGATGTAATAACAAAAATTTTGAGAATGGCTGGATAAAGTTCAATCAAATGCATTTCATGTTATCATATTATAAGGAAAACAAAAGTTCTATTAAACAGAGTTTATACACAGATTATTACAGGTTCTTAAAAATAATTAAAATTAAACAAAAAATAATCATAAAATATTCAACAACAAAAATTAAATTGCTTACTGGTAAGTAAGCAATGAACAATTTTATGAAATATGTTATTCAATTTTTGAACAACTTTATGAAATAGACGTACTTTCCTGCCATAGATATCCGCGACAGCACCCAGAACAGGACTTCCCACCATTATACCAGCAAATACAATCTGAGAAAACAAAAGAATCCTTAACCACGTTTTTTTCCTGTATAAGAAATATTTACCCACCTTTCATAAAATGTAAGATGAATATTTCACCTTGACTTTATTTAGCGATTCATTTTGTGAACTCAGATGTTACGCATTAAAATTCGGTTTTGGATTGCGAAGCATTAGCATAAAACAGCACATAGGACTAGTTATTAAGTTGTTAAGGAAAGTATTTTTTTTTTTTTCATAGTTAGGCATTGTAAGATTACATGACATTTTGCATGATAAAAAAATTATATTTAATAAATTATTTTTTATATTTTTATTTATTTATTATTTTATTATTTTTATATACTAATAAAAAATAAAAAAGTGAGAATCCCTACATCTCATTATTTGCTACAATTGCTTGGAAAGATGGGCCTTTTTTTCCAAAATTAAAGTTTAATATTAATAAAGTATTATATATATATATTATTATAATTTATTAAAATTATTATTTAATATTATTTTTTTTTATAAAAATATTATTTATATATATATATATATTATTTATTTATTTATTTATTTTTTTATTTTTTTTTTAAATTATTTTTATTTATTATATTTTTTATATTTTAATTTAAAATTTATTTTATTATATTTATTTAAAATATAAATTTTTTTTTTCATTTATAAAAATTTAAATTTAAACACTTTAAAAACAAACAATATTAGTTTATTTAAGCAATATATACTTTTTTTAGTAATGGACAATTAATTAAATTCAGTGTAATTAATTTGAAAAGACTTAACTCTTAGGCCAATAAGAAAAAAATACACAATCACATTAATAATTAAAATCATTATTAATTAGTCATATTATACTTACGGAAGTGAGTACAGCAATTTGCCATCTGTACAGAATCCAGTCACAAGCCATAAAATCTCCAATCACAGACAGGATAAAAATTTCAAAGGCGTCTGCCAGCTAAAAGGGTATGAAGAAAATTTCGAGATTTACTTGGTCATTTTTTAAAAATAATTCGTGTTTTTCATTTGTATGTAAAAAATTAGTATCTTAACTGTATTTGTAATCTAAGTTTATTAGATATGTAGTTATTTCTGCTAAATATTATGAAATATTGTGATATGCATAGTACCTTTAAATATTTTAGTCATATCTGTTAATTAACTTTAAATATTTTTTATAATTCGCCAGATATTGGTATTTATTGATGTTATAACTAGATATGCATTGCTTTATCACACTTTTTCATTGGCGCAACAGTCCCGTGGTGGGCGAAGGCCGTCAGCCCTGGCAGATTTCGAGACAATGTTTTTCTTTTTACGGAGTAGGGTTGTCAACCTTACTCCCAATACTAATATTAGATCGGGACCTACTGTTTAAAGTGGATTTCAGACTACCATGGCACCGCCGAAACTCGAACCCTTTTGCACCGAGCATCAGAACGCTAGTCACTCGGCCATCAGACTACACCATTAGTATTAAACCTTTTAAATACGACAATTATATCACTTAATAAATGCGTCGTTCTTAAAATGAAAAAAAGGATTTTTAAAAGAAGAACTCTGCCCAATTTATCATTACAATTAACGTAATCATCAAAACATGTCGACATAATAAAATAGTTTTACTTAAAGACATTCTGGAGGATTCATAAACTAATTCAAATAACAAATGACAGAAAAAATCCTAGTAACACACTAAATTCGATATTTTCCCATTGTGTCCAAAACTAATAAATTTTCATCGTTATTGTTTTATTTACCTTTCTTTTTTATATTTGAGACGAAAGAATGTCTCGATTGAGACAAAAGTATTTTCACATTCTCCCAAGAATTAATTTAGCTTTACGAAATAGTTTTTGACACGATTCTATCACATTTGCATGGTATTATTTACTATACGATATTAAATAATGCATCCATTCTTCACTATTCATGCTTGAAAGCTGAAATTGTACATACAAAACAAGCAACATTATTCTCACCCATCCCAATCCGGCCAGGAAAGTAAGCTTGATTTGAAAGATTCCGTAGCCAGCTTTATTCACTGCATCGTCCACCGAGTACACAAGATCTGAAAGAAAATGAACATCTTTAGAAAATGCAGTTTTTTTTTTTTCTCCAAATTATTTTCTAAATTAAGGTGAAAAGTTCTCGACCTGAGAATTCAAAGATGATGCTCCAATCAAGCCAAAATTTGTCATTTCCTGCCTGGGGCGCACCAATCAGCGTGTCATTAGTTTGGTATGACACGAGTTTCAACTTGTTCTTTCCATTAGTTACACAAATTTTTTGCATCAGACGTCTTGCGTGTTTTTCGTTAAAATGGATAAACTTGAATATCGTGCGGTCATAAAATTCTTCGTTCTGGATGGATTAATCCCTAAGGAAATTCATTCAAAGTTGACAAAAGTTTACGGAGACTCTGATCCTTCCATGTCAACCGTTAAAAAGTGGGCAGCTGAATTTAAACGCCGTCGCACATCCCTCGAAGATGACCCACGTGAAGGAAGGCCAAAACCACAACCCACCTTTTCACCTTATCCTCGTAAATAATAAGAATGCAAAGTTTTCAAAATAAAATAAAATTAACTATCTAGTACCTACTAATCGTCTACCGAATACACAACATCTAAAAGAAGAATCTTTAGAAAATGCATTTTTTTTTTTCTCCCAATTATTTTCCTAAATTTCTGGAAATTAATTAATAAAAATGAAACGTTTTCAAACTAAAATAAAATTAACCAGTGTCGTCTTCCGAGTACACAACATCTAAAAGAAGAATGAACATCTTTAGAAAATGCAGTTTTTTCCCCTAAATTATTTTCCTAGATTTCTGAAATTAATCAAAAAAGATGCAACTTTTTCAAAACAAGATAAAATTAATCAGCATCGTCTACCGAGTACACAACATCTAAAAGGAGAATGAACATCTTTAGAAAATGCAGTTTTTTTTTTTCTCCAAATTATTTTCCTAGATTTCTGAAACTAATGAAGAAACGTGCAAACCTTTTCAAAATAAAATAAAATTAATATATCGCTTTGAAAAGTAACTCTAAGCTAAAGCGAAATATGTAAAATAATTATATTTGTTTATTGGATATGCAACTTCAATAATACTTGAGTAAGTTAGTATGAATTAAAAAAATCATTTTTGAAAGGTTTGGTTTCTCCAGTAAGAAATTTAATTATAAATTTGATTTTCACAACATTTTGAAATATGCAAAAATTTTCATTTAAAAAAATTCGAAAATAATTTTACCACCAAAAATATTTAAAATAAGATTTTCAATTCCAGGAATTTTATTTCTCAAACATTATTGTGAAACTAGCACAAAGTAAGAACATCGGTTTTCATAAATTAAAGAAATTCGTTTAAATGATAATAATTTTCTCTAAAAATAATCAACTAATACCAAACTTTACCATGTCGATGAACAAAACTGAATTGCAATTTGCAAAATAGTGGCACCTTAATAAATAATGCGGGATCTGAGTATAAAAATGTGTGTGTGCGGGCAAAGTTTTTGTACATTTTTGATGCTATTAATGAAATAAGAACAAATTTCTTACAATGAATTCAAGGCCTTATTCTAAAGATGAACAAATGGAATAGCGAGATGGTTAAATAGTAGAATAGCCAGATAGCTAAATAGTGCGTCCTAATGTGGTTCATAAACGTTGGCAGCATTTTCAAATCACAAATTCAGAATCAAAAATATTTAGTTAAAGACAGCTAAGAAAAGGTTTCTGAAAAACATCCAACGTTATGCAAGCAAAGGATTAAAACTCAAACCCTAATAAGGTCTTGCCTTGCTGCAACCATTGGAAGAATGGTAATTGCCGAAGGAAAAATAAACGTTTTTTCACTGTGACTAGCATACATTGTACTAAGTGTAATAAGAAACTACTACAATTAGATTAAAGTAATATAGTAGTAGATTAAATAAATGATAGATTAGTAAGTAGGTAAGGGTAATAAATGGTATATTACTATTGAGGTAATAGTAGTAGGTAATATATTATTAGTATAGTATTAGTAGTAGGTAATAAATGATAGATTAGTATGAGTAGGTAGATTAAATAAATATATAAAAAGAAGCTTCCAAAATGTAATCAACTATCAGAGGATCAAAACTATCTTCTACAAGCAGATATCGGGGAATAATTAATAATTATTAATTTATATCCAAGACTGCCGTTTGTCCATGAAGAAACTTAAAATTATCTACAAGGTGATTAAAATAAAGGTCCCACTTTCAAAATGCTTTAAAAAAGAACCACCCATCACAATGAGTTCAAATTTCAACTGAAGATATTTAAAAGAAAGTGGAAACGGTACAGCATCAAAAAACAGTACCAAAATGTATTAATAGATGGCGTTTAAGCGGCATAAAGAAAGTGAATTCGACTGTCAGTGATATTTGAAATATAAATTGCAACGTATTTGGCATGAGTTATACATTAAAACACTGTAGTGTTCAATGTACTTGATTGTTTCGGTTTCTTGACGGAAAAAATGACTTCCAACTCATTCAAAAGTTGTGACACTGTTAGTAGAAAGCCCATCCACCACGGCAAGGTCATACCAAATTGGATGGAAAAATTCGGGAAAACTTTTTTGGAACGTTTTTGATGCCATACCGTTTCCCAATTTTTCAAGTATCTTCAGTTCAAATTTGAAATCATCGTGACGAGTGGTTCTTTTTTTTACAGTATTTTCAAAGTGGGACTCTAATTATAATCACCCTATATATCAATTTAAAATTACTGAAACATTTTTCTATAATATTGACAAACTTATTTTTTTGGATTATATTGGTGTGAGTTATGCTCCATTTATTTACACCACGAGGCAATGAAGACAAATTGCTTGTAAAATTTGTTATAGCTATCTCTGAAAGGACTTTTAAAAATAACTACCCCACATTTACTTATTGTATGGGAGAACACTCATAAAACTCCAATAAGACAATCTACCTGTCAATGAAAGCAGCTTACACGCGTCATCACAAACCTCATCGAATTTTTTTGTTTTTAACTGAACGTGACTTTAAATTTGAGCCTTTGTGAGCTACCTGTTCACAAAATGATTGGGGCACGAGTTCGTTTACAATTCATATTCGCGCTCAAATTAAAAAAATAATTCATTCACTGAACAAAAAACATTCCTGTAAGCAGCTCCTTGTTTTATATCCTATGCGTGAGGCCAATTTCTATGGCATTTCATTCGTCCTTTGGTGTCTTTTTTCTTTTGTTGTGAATCAAATAAATTACTATGGAGGCTTTCACAAATGCTATTATTATCACACCAAAGAGTTTTTCCCGGCAAAAATTATCCAAAGACAAAATAATGCGCTTTTCACAGATGAATTCAATGTGAACATAATACACACACGCACATACAAAAAAAAAGAAAGAAAAAGAACTTTATTTCCCTACTGCTACCAATGATTTTTTATTTTACGTATTAATGTCGTACGATAACTCTGGAACAAGATTTATTCAACTTGTGTTTGTATTCCTCCTAAGATGGGTTTAAATGTGGCCTAACCAAGATATCATTAACTTTGAACTTTGAGTTTGAAATTAAAATTATTTGTAATAGTACGACAAACTCAATTTTAACTTACTACTAATTCATAAACAAAATTTTTAAATTTTGCATGTTCTTGAGCAATGAGCAATAAATTAATTCACTAATAATTGTATTTATTCAAAACTGCTAACAATGTGAATAGTTGCTTATTGACATAATAAATGATGCCTAACAATTTATACTTTTACCAACCAACCTCCTTTACTCTTCAAAAGAAAGACAGGTAAGTCATGTAAAATGTTGGAAAGATTATACTGTTTGTGAAGTGAAATAAAGTCTTTTATGGAATCAAAAACTGAATTCGTGTATGATATTTAAAACTGGCTCCTATATTTGGTATTTTCAATAGATTTCCTGCGTCCTTTAAAATATTTAAGTGTACAAGATGAAAACAACCAAAACAACACAATTTTTTACACAACAGAATTCGAAATGAAACTAGAAAAAAAAACAACCAGAGCAATACAATTTTTAAGCTATAGCAGAATTCGGAATGAAACTGTAAACTAGATGAAAAACAACCAGAATAATACAATTTTTAAGCTATAACACAGTTTGGAATGAAGATGTAAATCCTTGTCTCTTTTGAATCAAGACAAACAAATATTTTTCTTGTGTTTTATAAATGTTATTAATTTTGAAACATTTTTGAAAACAAAAGACCTGAAGACAACAAAAAAAATATGTACCCTTGCTTTTTGATATGGTAAAAGGGATTTTTAGAACAGATTTCAAGATTTGTAGAAAAATCCTGAATCTTTTTTGGTTTATTTGAGTGTCAATTGCAGTCAACCTAAACATATTATCTGCCACTTTTCAAATTTAATGCATAGACCTTCATTGCCCTTAAAGAAAAATTCCATCATGCCTTATTACTGTACTCTAGTAAAATATCCCCTTTTTAGTAAGATATGGTCTTTTAGTAAAATATGCTCTTTTATGGCTATTTATGTTTCTCACAAATAGGGATGACATAAATTAAACATGATTGAAAAGAGTGGTATAATTTGTCTAAGTATACCACTCTTTTCAATAATGTTTAATTCATGTCATACCTATTTGTGACCACTTATATTTGTGAGAAGTGTTTTCAAAGATGGATGAGACATTGACTTTTTTTCTCTTATTATTTTTTTTTTTTTGCGTATATTTTGCACCATTTTTTTTAATTTAATAAGTTTGTGATTTTCTTTTGCCGTCGAAATAAAAAAAAAAAAATTAAGGATGAATACACGAAGAATGCAAAAGGAACAAAATTCCTTATAAGCATCTTGAAGAATTGCAATTGTCATCATCGAACCAAATAACGAAGCATTAGTATTTCAAACGGAATTTAACAATTTCATTAATTTCATCATGTCGTTTATTTTACTTTTATAATTAAGATGTCATAAATTCCTAAATTTTTATTTGCATAATTGTTAATTATATATTCTACCTTTTTTATATTTATCATCTAGATTTAATCTTAACTCATTTTATGTGACTGAAACAATTCATTTTTTCTAAGGTTGTCCACCCTACCCTAAACTAAATTAAGTAACAGTAATAGTTAAAACTACTATTGCAGTCCAAATTATTAAATAATATTTATCATTTTTCAAGAATTCGATGCAATGGGAACAAAAAAAGGAGTTTTTGAATTACTGTTAGAGTAATGTTAATCCTTCACATAAAGAGCAGTTTGGCTTGTTCAGGGCAATTAATTCATTGAATAATGAACGTTAAAAAAAACCTCTCTAGAATATTAGCGTAATAATCAAGTTTTCTTTTCTCATTTGCTGGGTGTTAGTAGATATTTTAAAGACAGACTTACAATAGCACTTATTTCACTAATATATAAAGAAACAATCGAATTAATATAATAGTTTATTTATTTGCTTATTTATTAAAGATATATAAGTTTATACTATTGTAACATCTCGGCCGATACTAGGCTTATAACAGCTTCAAGAAGACTGCTACTTTCAGGATCATTGGAATGCTTTAATGTTTATAAGCACTATATATATATACACAAATACAGAACTCTGGTTTATTATACAAAGAAATGAATTTTTATTCTTAAAACATTTAACTTGTTTTTTAAGGCCTTTGGGTCGTTTTTGTTAAAATGCCTGGTCTTTTCTCTGTGCAATTTTGATTTGTTTCAATGTTCTTCTTATTACTGCGGTAAGTGGCCAAATTCGAATGGATTGAGTTCCAATAAATCCATAGGTAATAACAACAATCGAATCTTTTTCATATTTTTCCATCAGCAAATTAGTTTTTTAGATCTTCATCAGCAATTTTTTTCTGATATGAGTATTTTTTTTTTACGGTTATCTTTATTTTAAAAATTTCCTTATGTTTTTAAACTTTTGGATGATTTTTACTTTTTGAAAACTATATTTTAGTCTTTTCTCTTTTGTCGAATGACTTATGGAACATTTTAGATTATTTTTACTTTTTCTTTCAGATACTTCTTTTTTTTTTTCTTTTCCACTCTGGCCTTTATAACTGAATATGAGTAACTTTCCCTCCTCAATTCTGTGTGGAATAAAAGGAATTTGAGTATAACATGAAATTTGACATCTTTCAAAACTTTCTGTATTCTCTTGATATAAATACTTTTCATATTTTTTTCCATTTTCTCACAATCAACTAATTTGTATTTATTAGTAACGTAATTTATAGTTATTAAATGTTTTTTTAATATATTGCAATAAACTTGTTAATTTATACAATTTAATTCATTAATTCAAATATCTGCTCTGAATTCAATCTACCCAAATTATTTCTCGTTTAACCTCTTGACGCCCTTGGCCACATATGATATGTCATTTAATTTTTATAATTATAATTACTATTATGAAAAAAAATTTTGATAATAAATTATTCACTACAGAATCTTTAAACAAGAAAAATACAAATTTTATGGTTTGGCTACACCGATAACATTATTCATGGTACGGTATACATTAAAAAAAAAAAAAAAAAAAAAAAAAGCTTAAAGTAATATTTCGACTATATTATTGGATTATTTGATAAAAATAATACCAGATATATTTAGTTTTAATAATTAATACTTTATAAATATATAATGAATACTTTATGCTCGGAATATATAAAATTATTTTTTATAAATTACTATTAATGCTTAGCGGTCACAAACGTGGACTATCAATATAAAATATAATCAATATATTTCCAACCAATATAAAATGAGTAAAGCATTATAAAATAAAAAATAAAAATCATTTTTTTTCTACACTATTAAAAAAAAACTGACTCTGAAGAGGTTAAATAAAAAAAATACATTTAAATTTAAGTGTAATTTAAAATTGATTAATGGATTAAACATTATAAATATATTTTTACTTTTATTAAAACGCACGTGTGTGTGCTTGCGTTCTTTGGCTCTCTGCGTATGTAGCACTTACGCAACAATCAAAATCAGTGATAAAATCACTACATTTTTAACTATCACCCTTACTAATCATCTTAAATTTCTCAATAACTGGTTCAACAAATGGAAAATTTCTTTGAATGTTGATAAAACTGAAGCCATTCCTTTTCCTGCTGGTAAAAAAATTAAGGAGCCTGTGATTAAAATCAACAAGGCTATAATTCCTTGGAGTCATCATCATCAGTGGCGCAACAGCCCCATGGTCTACTTACTGGCAGATTTCTAGATAAGAGATGTTGTTTTTTACGGAATAGGGTTGTTAGTCCTACGCCTAACGCTCTACAGTCATATTTGGCCGAGGCCTACGATTTAAGTGGATTCCGAACCTCTATAAACATCCATGGCACCGCCGGGATTCGAACCTGGAACCTGGGGCACCGAACACCACAGCGTTAGTCCGCCATCAGGCCCCAAATCCTTGAGTACTCAAATTAAATATTTAGGCGTTATTCTGAATCCCCAATTAACTTGGAAACAACATTTCTTGCATATTATAAAACAAAATTTCGTACTGTCTTCCGTAAACTCTATCCTCTTATTAAGAGAAATTCAACTATGATCACGAATAATAAACTTTTTTTCATATACTGCCATTTTTTGTCCTACCTACGCTTGCCCGGTTAGGTTTTATGCAGCTAAATCTAATCGTAAAACTATGGAAACTTTCAAAAGATCACTATCCGCTAAAGAACGTGCTAAATGGTTTATGCGTAGTTCTGATCATATTAGCATTACATCTTGATTTTTTTGAACATATTTCCAGTAAATTCTTTAGTACGCTGAGTAACCCCAACAATAAGGTAATCCTGGAGATTAAGAACATTATTACGAATATATGATTCAAACGACGGCGTAAAATTTTTCTCTTAAGTTTTTCTTTTTGTATGTTTCTGTAATTTGTTTTATGTTTTTGTAAATTTGTAAATTTATATTGGTTCAATATTCAAATGTTTTCAACTGTTTATTGCCTGTTATATCGGAGATAGAGTCCTCTAAGGCTAAATAGCTCCAAAATCTTAAACGTCAACAGAATCAAACTGAGTGAATTATAGCACATGTTAGATACCACTTTAAACAGTTTCTGCAAGTCGATATCGAATAAGAAATTGGGTCTTTTCTGATCCAGCCTTGAATAAATGTATCAAACTATGAAGCCATTGAATAATTTTTCAAAATGTGAATATTTTTTCTGAATAGGGTAAAAATTAGTTCTGCACATAATGGTCATTTAAATGAAATCTTGTTCTTCAATGTCAGCATTATCTTTAATTATTTTATATAGGTGTTTATCACTGAACTCCTTCTAAACGGCTGCGGCCTAGTGGCCAACGCTCTGGCCTTTGGTATCCCAGGATTCAGGTTCGAATCCTGGCGGTAGCATGGATGTTTGTGAGTGGTTCGATATCCACTTTAAACTGTAGGTCCCAGTCTGTTTAGCCTAAACTGGGCACAAGATGACAGTAAAGCGACAAACCAAACCAAACCTACTAAACTGCTTGGCCGATTTTGATGAAATTGTGTGTGTTTGAGGGGGTCCCTGGACAGTTTAAATTCACAATTGCACCCGGTAGGTGGAGCTGCAATGATATAATTATTCTGTATATGTGTTTGTCACTGAATTCCTCCTAAACGGCTGGATCAATTTTGATGAAATTTTTTTGTTTATGTTTGACAAAACATGGAGAATGCTTTTATGCTAAGCTCTTTGTTGCAAGTCCTCACCAGATGGTGCTGCAATATATCAACTTCTATACCTTTCAACCAATCTTTGTGAAAATTAGTTGCAATATGTATTCGGTTTGGAAATTATGTTCACGCCATCCACTTCATTGTTACTTGCCACCAGATGGTGTTGCTACATTTCATCTTATACTCTATCCAAACGATATCCATGAAGATTAGTATACGTATGCATATTGGAACATGGAGAATATATTTGCGATATGTAATTTTCCACAAAGCATTTATTTATTTATTTTTTTTTTTTTGGCAGGGCAACGTATGCCGTGTTCTGCTAGTACAATATGATATAAACCAAACCAATAACTAAGTTTAAAATATGACAATTTTTTTGGTGTTTAAATAGGATTCATAACTACTGAAGGAATGTTATCTCTTTTAGTATTACGATAACCAGTAAAAGAAAGTTATTTACACAAGATAAAGATGATTAATTCTTATTAGAATGCGGAATATTTGCTTATCAGCAATACAAAATTGTGAATCAGATATGAATAACAATTAAAACTTTTAATGACACCATAAATTTATGATGCAATTGGAAGAAATTCAGAGATTTTAATTTGGATTACACAAAAAGAGGGTTGTCAGAATATTTGAAGTGTACTGAAAGTTCCGTGTCATTTCTGAACGATTTATTATCATTATTTTCAAAAGTAAGAGAGCTATAAATGACTTTCATTTTTTTTTTTTTACTGTGAAATATTATTTAATTAGAGATAAGCAATGAATTCTCAGAAATATTATAGGATTTTCATATAACACAAGAACATTTTTTTCATACTCAAAAAGAAAAATTGGAATATGGGCGAATTAGAACGGACTGATATCTTAGAAAAAATCGGCCAAGACTAATAGTCTTACTGGGGTTTACTTCAGGCACTTCAGTCTCAATACGGCCGTTGGTGCAAATTGTACAAATTTTGAAGGAGAAGTGGCTGCTGTTCACATGGCATTAATTGAGGTCGCTAAAAGAGAACAGAACATTGCGATTTTCCTCGATTAACAAGCCATTAATTAATAAGGCAATTTCTTACTTTTTCTTTCTAATAATAGATCTGTTCTTGAATGCCAACTATTTATTGATTTTTTTTTGATAGATCCCAATGTTATCCTGCAGTGGATACTAAGACGCGGGTAAAGGAGTCGCGGGTAAAGATTGTGGACTTGTGGAGTCGCGGGTAAAGATTTTTCAGATACTCTTGCTAAGGTCAGATCTAATATTCCTCAACCAGATACTTCTGTCTGCTATCATGGCATTAAGAGAATTATTACAGCTAGATTTAAGTCCCGTCATTGTGAAACTATTTTTAACTCTGTAAGTGGGAAGACTTGGGGTTTCTTGTTGGTTAATCCCATTCCTTGCGACCTGCTTAGACATGTGGGTCTTGCTAATGTCAAGATAAAAATTGGACATGACTATCTTAGGAAACACCCTTACAGATTTGAACTAACATACTTTTCAACTTGTCCACTTTGCTTGACTAATTCTGACGTGAGTGGGGATCCCTTGAACTACTGTCCTGGATTTATCCACATAGTGGTTGTAAATATTGCAAAAGACTATAATTCTTCGTGTATGATTCTGAACTGTATTAGGCTGCCCGTCTTAGACTGTTGGTGGTTATGCCTAGGTTTGGCATAGATTAAATAAAAATAAAGAATATTTTAGAAAAAATTGTGGATTCTGAATTCTAAAAGAGTTTATCTAAATGTTTATTCATTCTTCCAAATTAAATTAATTATTAGAAAATACTGTTCAATAATTCTAGTCTTAACCATGATGGACAGGTTACAAAGCGAAAAAAACTTTAACATTTATTAAACATATATAATGTATTAAAAGAGGGCCTAATTTCTAAGTGACTAGCGCTCTGGCGTTCGATACCATGGATATTTGTAGCTGTTCAGAATCCACTTTAAACCTTGCTTAGGTCTATTATGACCATAGAGTGTTGGTGGTACGACTGACAATCCTATCCCTTAAAAAAAACATGTTTCGAAATCTTCCAGTAGGTAGATGGTCTTGCCCCACCAGGAGGCTGTTGCACCACTGATGAGGATGATAAATGTAATAAAAAGCAGATAAAGATCTTGTTTAATATTACATTGATTTAGTAAACTTTAATTGTTGGTTTGATTTTTATAGTAACCAATAGCAAAAGTGATATGTTAAATTTATATTTATCGATTTTATTATATCCGTTGTCTAAATATGTTCACAATTAGATGTTGGCTCAATCTGGTTCCCGCATTTTATTTTATTATTTAGCAATAACCATATATACTTCGTCGAGCACAATAGAACATTTTTGTGGAAATAATAAAAATAATAGCGACAAAACAAAATTACGTAGATACAGATCTTGCATTTTTATTGACATAAGTTTTATTCTTCTTGTTGTCAGTAATAAATTATTAATTACTAAAAAAGTTAAGCGATTCGAAGAAAAGATAGGAAACCATGCCACAAAATTGAGTATACACTTCTTATATTTGTAAATTATGCCACCACTTTTTTTAGTTTCAAATTTTCTTTAAAGAGTTTCAGAGTAGCTGCTGCTTATAACACGTGCTTTTGCATTTCAACGCTTTTAAATAGTATTTTTTTCTCATTAAAAATCGTAAAATGAGCTCTCGTAGAGAAACTACTGAATCTGAGCGTTTATTGGTTGTAAAATGGTCGAAAGAGGGCAAATCTCTTCGAGAAATCGCTTCGTTGATTGGTGTAACTCATGGTTGTGTCCAAAAATACTACAGAAGTATAAAAAAAATGGATCTGTGGCCAATATTCCTGGAAGAGGACGTAAAGAAACACCGAGTACTACAGCGAAGAGGAGAGATCATTCACTCAGTAAAGAAAGATCCGAGGGTGAGTGCCTCTAAACTAGCTTTATCGATGTTCTCTACATTCGGGAAAAAGTTCTCAGTTGAAACAATTCGACGTACCCTTCACCAATATGGGTTTCATGGCCGTACACCAATACGAAAGCCACTCATCAAGTATGTGAATAGACAAAAGAGAGTGATTTTCGCCAAAGAACATCATTTAAAGCCTATTTCTTTCTGGAACACTGCAATATTTTCTGATGAAAGTAAGTTTAATCTTTACGGAAGTGATGGACGATTTAAAATATGGAGAGCTGGGAAAGCACTGCCACCTAAATACACCATTAAGACAGTCAAGTTCGGAGGTGGATCTGTCCTCGTTTGGGGTTGTGTGTCGGCTGGAGGAGTTGGAGAGCTTGCTTTTATTGATGGTATTGTGGACAAACATGTATATTTGGGGATTTTAAATGATAACTTGAAAAAAAGTGCCTTGTTGGGGCTTGGATCAAGCTTCATATTCCAGCAGGACAACGACCCCAAGCATACAGCGAAGATTGTGCAGTTATACTTGCTGTACCATTGCAAGAAGCAATTACACACTCCAGCCCAGTCTCCAGACCTAAACGTCATCGAAAATGTGTGGTCGCAATTAGAGAAAGCTGTACATGAGCACGAAATCACAAGCAAGAAAGTTCTCAAGAAGGTTCTGAGTGAAGAATGGGCTAAAATTTCTGTTGAAACCACTAAAACACTAGTAGAATCTATGTCCAGAAGATTACAAGCTGTAATTCAAGCAAAAGGTTATGCAACAAAATATTAATTTGTACGTTAAAAGGAAATTAATAAAGGTGTATACTTATTTTTGTGGTGCTGTTTTCCTCTCGTCTCAGATCTTCTATTCAGATCTTCTATTCAGATTATTTATTCTTTTCTTTTTATTTATTTTTTCCGTAAAAAATAAATAAACGTAACAATTTTATAAATATAGTACGGTAAAGCATAGAACTAAAGTATATAAGGCAAAAAATTCAATCATCTTAAAGCAATATTTAATTTGTAATTGCAAAAAGTCTCTCTAAGGTGTATACTCATTTTTTGTGGCCCACTGTATATGTTTACATTTTTTTAATCTAAAGCTCCATCTCGTTTCCCTTTTATTCTTTTAAAAAAAAAATTAATTTCTTTGTTTTAATGGGCATATAAAGAAATACGTCACAAGAACAACATACACATATCGTGATATGTGAATCCCTAGTCTAGACTTCACATTTAAAATAGAGAAAAGTCATGTGAAACAATTAATGAATATTAAATTATAGTAACTGCGTAACCCGTCTTACATCCAGACATTATTAAATTGTTTTGAAGCTTGCCAAATACTCTTTGTTTTCCCCCAGTTACTGCGTCGTCGTAGTGTTTACTCGTAGATAACAATTCAAATACTACAATGTTACAAACGTTTCACAATCGCTTTTATTTACAAATGATTTATCAGCATTTCAGCTATAATGAAACGAATAAAAAAAAAATTTTATAGAAATGTTGAAGATGAAGTTTAGAGTAGTACTCCCATGATTTTTCATTAATACATACAACGAAATTTTATTATAAAAAAAATTAATATTAAATCATTTAATAATATAATGATGAACAATAAAATGAATATTAAATTGTTATTAACAATTGAACAAGAAAATTTGCCGGCATAAATAATTTTGTTAAATATTATTTAAATGTTATTAAATATACATTATAGTTAAATATTAATATGATAAACATTTTAACAGTACTAACAAAAATAAGCTTATGATTCAGCATCCAAGTAAACCTTTAACCAACGCTTTTTTTTTTGCAATTTAATGCTACACTAGACAGAAATTTCTTTCTCTTTTTACAGTAACTAAAGAACTCTGAAATATAGCTTTTAGATCAATAAATTTATTTATAAAGAATTTTAACCAATATATTTTAAAAAGCAATAAAAACCAAACAAAAAACCCAAATATAGTAAAAAACCCAAATGTAGCATTAAAGACCAAACCTAACAATAAACCAAGCTAAACCAAAAATAAACCTAATATAACAATACAAACCAAGCAGAAAAAAAACAAATATAGCAATAAAAACCAAACCTAACAATAAACCAAACTAAACCAAAAATAAATAAACCTAATATAGCAATAAAAACCAAACCTAAAAATAAACTAAAAATAAATTAACATAATATAGCGATAAAAACCAAATAATATATTTATAAAGCCTTCAAGGGCTAATAATAATCATGAATATAACTTGAATTTTGAACACGATAAAAAAAACGCTAATATTTATTAGTTCGTCTTACTGATGTTCTGTTATTTCAAAAATGGGAAAAGATATTTGCATAATATATTGCAATAGAAAAAAAAATGTAAACTCATCAGTATATGTATATGTTTTGTACACATTGAAAAACGTTTCAAAACATATTCATTTCAAATACAATACCTTTAATTTTTCTTTAATTTGATTTATGTCATTTTTGATAGCACAGACCAACAATGAAAATGCTTTTTCATGATTAATAATGAATTTTATTTTTTTCCATGAAAAAAAAAAGTTATCACAAGACAATCCATTTTCTCCCAAAAAAGCATCTTCATTCTCTACACGAATACATTAGAAGTTTTTAATGTAAACGTGAAGGTTCCAAACAAATGTAAATCAAAGATTCTTGGGATGCAGTTCCTAACTTTGACGAATCAGATATATCTAGAATGATTGATGATTGATTCGTTCATCGATCGCTATTCGATTCTCGATTTTCTTATAAGGAAAGAGACATTCTGTATTCAAATAGGATATATTCATTTTCAATATTCAAGCATAGACGCAGTTGAATATTTTTAAATTTATTTTCAAATAAATCTGATACAATTTTTTTTTGTATGAAATGATATCTTGATTACATATTCTCTAATTGTTTTTTGTTTTCATTATTAGGTTGATTATATGTTTGTAACTAATAATTCAGTAATCTCGCAAAGCATTAATTCATTTGCTCACTCTTTTTGGAATAATAATAATTTTCGAGAAAACTGAGCTTTTTTCTACTTTTTCCCTTTCTTTTTAGCTCTTTTCTTTGCTATTAATGTTTTCTTTATGATTCTAAGGGTGCATTTCCATTGATAACGCGACGTCAACTTTGACGAATCAGATTACCGATCGAGAATGATTGATAGTAGTGATTCATTCAATATACTTTCAATCATTCTTGATTGCTAATCTGATTCTTCAAAGCTAACGTCGCGTTAGAGTAGCATTGACAATGGAAATGCAGCCTTATGAGTATTTAATGTTTGTCATCAAAGCGTTTCGGCCCTGAATCGTTATTAATAATTTGATTGAGGATGAAAATGTTATCCAGATGGCGCTAGAATGATTTTAGTCATTTATCTGTCATTCTCTTTCCTTCATCGTCTTCGTTTATTTTGTGCTTAATAAAATGACGAGTCTTGGCTGTTTTAACAGTCTTGATAACATTTGTTATATTTGTGACGAATTCTTTATCTAGAAAAGACAATTTGAGTGAAAAATGCATTTTATTATTTCAGGGTAAAGGTAGAAGACGAATAAGAAAAATTGAGTGACATATATATTTGTTTTTAATAAATTTAAATAATCTGTCACAAGAGGAAAAACCTTTCAATAGTTCGAATGATATGGAATATGTAAAGATATTTCTATGTTAAACAAAAACATTAAACATACGAGTTTTTGCACACCCTTGAAAAACATTACTTTCTCTACAACACATCAAATTAAAAATTAATAACCACAGCATTGTACAAAAATAAAAACGAGCCAGCTAGTAAATGCGATCTTAAAAAGTCCACCTTGAAATCTGCACTTATGAAAAAAAATTCTCATTTGTCAAAGTGAAAATAAAGCATCTTTGCCTGCTCTGACAAAAAACATGAATGCAAATATGTAACATTAAAACTGATGTACATAGTCTGGGTTGCATGCAAAGGAATTGTTTTTAAATATTAATGAAAAACCAGAAAGACCCTAATAACGAAAAATATAATTCAAATCAAGTTGAAAAAATTCGAAATGTGTAATACGAGTATGAAGGTTCATTTTCTGCAAACGAACTTGACTTTTTTTTTTTCCCTTAAAATTTCAAATCAATTGATGATTAAGGTGAGTCCACCTTAATCATCAATATTAGAATGGATAAAATGGTACTAAAGTTATTAGGATGCAAACTTGATGCGAAATTACTATTGTTCAATGCATCAAATAAGTCCACATGAAAGAAAGGGCAACACAAAAAAATTTAACGACAGGACGTTATGAAAATACAAAACTTTGGATTACTATGAGGAAGGACAATGCCTTCAACTTTTATATCATAAAGTTGAAAAATGGAATTGTAAATACATTTTTATGTTTTTGTTAATTAAAGTTATGAAATCCAAAACTAATGGAGTTCGCAGAAAAACTATGAGTAATAGGATAAACGCAATTGAATTTTTGGAACAGAAGAAACAACTTAAATTACAAAAAAATGTTTAAAAGTTTTTTGGAAGGTTATTCTGTGTAATGAAATCTCTATTAAAATTTATTTATATGACTTTTATTAATAATTGAGAACGTGTTTTAAACTACAGATGGAATTAAATTTTCATTTTTTTTTTTTCAGATTGTCAGCTGTCATGAGACAAACAAGTATTTGAAGAATTTAAAAATAAACAAAACAGCTGATTAGTTTCGGTTATGTAGAAAAATTTAGCAAATAAACAAACAAACAAAAAATACGAAGTTCAATATGTAGTTATGATTTTTTTTTCAGACAAATAAACGTCTTAAAGAAAAAAAGAATTGAAAATGCAAATACTTATAAAATATTTTAATAAAATTCTATTAAACTTCTCCTGTTAACAAAACTATGATTTTAATATTTCTTATGTATGGTTAAATTAATATACAAAGTAAACAAATTATTTGTGTGTATAAAGATTTCCAATAAATAAAAAGAAAAAAAGGAAAGTAGATTATAATTTTTAATTTAAAATAAAATAAAATTTTATAAAATAAATTATGCAACTAATAATTTATTATTAAATAAATGCAACTTATTTTTAATAAAATTCATTTATTTTAAATTAAATTATTTTAAATTAAAAATAAAAATTTGCATTTATTTATTTATTAAAAATAATTTATTTTATTTAATTTTATTTCATTTTAAATTAAAAATAAATTAATTTTTTCCCATTTTTTATCAAGAAAAAAAAAAAGAAAAAGAAATGGAAGTAGATTATAATTTTTAATATCTAATAAAATAAAATTAATTTAACTTTTCCAATAAGAATGGAATTAGTTTTAATGGGGTTTTTTTCTTAGATATTATAAACAATACACCTGAATTTTATCAACAAAATCAATAATTAAGAATAATTTCCATTTACTGAATTTAAAATATTTTTAGTTTCAATTTGAGCAATCGAAAACATTCAAACGAATTAATTCGAAAAGTATGAATTACAAAACAAGAAATTTATCTAAATTCATTTACTTTTTGAATCCTTTTCCGCAACCGTTTGAGCCGTAATTGTCTCCATTTATTACAGTCTCTTTATTTGAATTCTCGTCGTGCATTGAGAAATCCGAAAGAACGCTTTCACTCATGGCAGTAAAAGTCTTGCTGCACCTGCACCTTCAAACGCCGAGATAGAACAGAAGACATTTTTACGATTCAATCATAAAATGAAATGAGCATGCGCGAATCGCGACGTCATTATCGTTTGCAAATTGATCTGATGCCAATGCAATAACGAATAGTGCAAAAGATAATTGAATACAGATAAATATAGTTATAAATAAAAATCAGTTTTTTTTTTCCTTATTTATGTAAATATTTTCTAGATAACATGAATTCAAGTTTAGAGTAAATATTCACAACAAACAACTTATTCGTTTGCATAGAGATCTATAAATAAAGAAAAAAAAAAAAAAAAAGGAAAATTATAATTTTTTAACTATTATTTCAGAATTGTATTTACCTTTTACCATTAAATATTAAAAACATTGCTGCTAAAATATTGGTGTTTAGGTATAGATGACTTGTAAATTTTGACATTATGAAGTATATTATTTTTCTTTTAATTTTCAAAATCCTTATTATAAGAGTTGGGAAATGATGTTATTTATATATTATGGAAGACAATGTAAATCTTGTAATTCTTTAGTTTATGCATAAATATTAACATCGTATAAGAGACCCCATGAATTCAAATTTTGGTCCTCGGTGTATTCTTTAGCAGAAATGTGATAAGGCTTTAAAAAGATTCTCTTTTTTACCAATGAAATATTTTTATTAGATTAAAAAAACAATTACTACTAATAATTAGCTTAAAATAGCTAATAAAAAAATTATATAATCTTATTAGCTAATAAAAAATTATGAAATTTAATAATAAATAAAGTCTTAAAAAGTCTTAGTCTTAGTTAAAAAATAAGAAGAATATAAAATCTTATTGTCTAATAATTAACTAATAAAACAGTTATATAAGCTTATTAGCTAATGAAATAGTTAAATAATCTTATTAGCTAGTAAAACACTTATATAGTCTTATTAGCTAATAAAACAATTATATATTCTTATTAACTAATAATAAAACAGTTAAAAGGCTAGTAAAAATATTCGCACACCTTTATTTGTATAAAAGTGCCTAAAATTTCAATTAAGTACAATTTTTAAACAAAATTAATTAATATCCCTATAAAAATTTATTTGTCATTTTATATTTTATTTTAGTTAAAACAAATAAATAGTTTCCAAATTTAATTATTTACCTAACAGTGTAAAAACTATTTATGCAGTCAAAATAATTTAGAACTTTTTAGATAATCTTTGTTTTAATCTTCCTTTGCCATCTATAAAACAACCCATAAATTCTTAATGTATCTGATATTAGGAAATTATAGAAAAATTGAATAAAGTTTGATGAACTATTAACTGTGTGTACTATTATCGAATCTCATGATTGCAGTATTTGATTTTAAATTGTTCTTTACTCTATCAATGACACATTATAATGCATGATTATTGTTAAAAGAAAATTATTTGGATTCCTTTCTTACATTTTTTCTCGTTTCATAGATTCCAAAATGCTTAACTAACTCTCATACGAGATAAATTTTTAACGAAATTCAAGTGTCATCGTGTAGATATTTTTAAGGAATCTAAGCGTAGTTTACGGTTCTTCTAGGTCATGAGTTTGTCTTGTGTCTTATTTTCTTTCAATTTTAAAATATTTTAATAACTATTTTGAAGTTCAAATATTTTTTTTTTTTTAATTTCTGATAATTGTTTCTTTGAAATGCACCCACCCTCTATTAAATAATAAAAAAATGTTTTCAAATCTGCACCGTACAAATACTTTCTGAACATTCTTTATTTAAGCTGTATGTCTCAGCCTATATTAGATCTATAACGGCTTCAAGAAGTGGGCCACTATCAGGTGTTTCATGGAAACACTTTTTATTTACAAGCACTATATATATATATATATATATATAGTGCTTGTAAATAATAATTTGATGCAAAATAAACAAAATACGAAATTTGTATAATAATCCAGATATCCTTACTTATATAATTGCACAAATATATAAGAAAATTAAAAATTGACAAAAAATGACAAGTGCACCATTTAACAACAAGTACAGTTCACTCCAAGATCGGAGATATTTCAGAGTTCTCGAGTCTACGTCTAATATAATTACCTGGTCTGCGGTAGACCTTAATTATCATAGGATTTGATTAATTGATGGGAGATCTGTCTTAGGCTCGAGTCGAGATTAACCAGTGAGAGATTAGAGTTAAGCTTTTACAAACTGCTGTTGTGACTTCATCGGATCAATCGAAATAAAACTTACTAAAGGACGTGGTCAAAAGTCTAATAAAGTTGTTGTTGTTGCTTATCCCCTTGATTTAGAATCCTAAACCAAGTCCAGTAGATCATGCTGCATTAATAGATCGTAAACAGTCATCCCCTCATTCAACAGTTGCCTCACAGAGGCACCAATACAATCAATGAGATGAGAGGAAGACGCGATGACACAAACAATGACAAAGGGTATACGTCTTCTCGTCTCCATTGAAGGTCAAACTCTTAGTGTGGCCAGTCCTTAGTCTACCTAAAGCCGTTTGAGCAGATCGAGCACAAGATCACTGCAAGGACATACCAGGATATTTAGTGGCGTGCCATGCATGAATTGCTGGCGACCTCCAAGCGGTATTCACTCTGGCTAAAGTCATGGAATGAACCTCTGAAGCTAACAGATTGGAAGAAGAAGCTTTGGGAAGTTCGCAACCTTCCTTAGCGAGCAGATCAGCAATTTCATTTCCGTAGATGCCCACATGGGAGGGAATCCACTGCAAGCTCACCGATCCGATCTGGCCCAAAACAGCTAATTTAGAAACTATATCCTGCCCAATTTTTCCAGGATGCTTGACCAATCTTTCAAATACTGTATTTCTAATAAAGTTTATGTAGTATTATTTGTAAGCTCAGCAATAAAGACGTTGCACTTGGAATTAGATGGAGATCTAACATTTGAATATGTTACTTCACCACTCAAAAGATTCATATCGTGACGTGTTGTCCATCACATAAATATCTTGACAATGGCACAAAATTTATAGAGACTCGTCGTAAAATTGATGAAGTTCAAAACTTTATTAATACAATTAGTGCCAATCTAAAGATTACTCATTTCTTAAATACCTCAGAAATTGATTGGCATTTGCTGCTATCAAATCTGTTAAATTTCATAACAAAAACTCTATTTGTAGGTAAGGTAGTAAATTGACATTTGAGGAGTTCTGCATTAACAAAACTTTGTTAGAGTCCTCGATATTCACCATCTTATTAGTCTTGTATCTACATCAGTTATGGTGACACATAGATCAATAGTCCTCCATGGATTTAATAGGTAGAAAATGCAGTGCCGACTCTATGTATTTTCACTCAGAGTTTCAATGGCAATAGTCAAAAGTCAGTCTTCTATTCTTCCAGTATTCCTCACAAACAGAAAACTTCACCTATCTGTAAAGATAGTATCTTACGATATCTTTATGTGACATAAACATAAAACAACAACTTAAAATATCTTGGATATCAGTCGCAAAAAAAATTATTCAACTGCTTAGGACTTTGAAATCGCATTCATGTTGCCTTTCAGTGCTTTGAAATTCATTTGCATTTCAGTGCTTTGAAATCAATCCATTTGCATTTCAGTGCTTTGAAATCCATTTTTGCATTTCAGTGCTTTGAAATCCATTTGCATTTCGGTGCTTCGAAATCCGTTTGTCTTATTGTTCTTTTTAAATTATCTTCCACAGAACTTCTCTTGGTTATTTTATATATAAACCTGATGTATGTAAATTATAATATATACATTTTTATACACTAAAAATGAAGGGCATGATGGCCAAGTGGCTAGCGTTCTGGCACTCGGTACCACAGGTATCGGGTTCAAACCCGGCTGTGCCATGGATGTTTGTAGTGGTTCGAATCCACTTTAAACCGCAGGTCCAGGTCTAATAGGATCGTACAGCGTTGTGGGGGTAGTGTTACTCGCATCAATAGCATATCTTCAATCTACACGTGCCTCATGTGCAGTGCTAAATGAGTAACAATAGTGCAGCCCTTGCTTATGGCATAATGATTAATTGTCTGTATTGCCAGCTGCATTAGAACAACAACGTATACTAAAAATAGAAACCAGTTGTTATTCAATCAATAATTTTAAGATGTCAAGTGAAATAGTCCTTACATGATAATGCAATATTGTGAAATTTTATGTTATTTAACACTTTTTACTATGTCCGCTAGAAAATATTACTTTATGGCTAAGATCTCTAAACATTACTTGAAAAACCTTGAAATTTGGGAAAAGATTAAGATTTGTTTACTATCTCAAAATTTTCTTTTAAAAATCTAAAAATATATCAAGCATTACCAAGGCCATTTAAAAAAACAAGGAAAGACTTTTAAAATGATAAAAAAGATACAATATAACATTAACAGTAAAAGTTTTATTGTTGTAGAAGTATTTTTTCTTTTCGCAACACACAAAAATTCTTTTTGCATACTGCTACTCCATGATGATACTCGGAAAGAATAAGGGTTAGATTCATGTGGACGGTATGTGTTCTAATATGGAGCAGTTATCTCTGAAAGACTTCCGGGAAAATAGTTTTCTTCAGAAAACAAAGTAATAGCCTTGACCCAATGAAGTATTGTTATCTGATTTATATCGTGAAATAAAGTAAATAAGTTTCTTGCTTTATTGCATTAAACACCATATATTTCGAATTATATAATAATAACATTCTTTCTTACTAAAACGCAGCGTTATTAAAAACCTCCATTTTAGAGTAGCGAAAAACATTGATCACAATCACATAGACATAATATAACAGCACATAAACAAAATATCACATCACATAGACGAAATATATGCAACATGTAGACAAAATATCACATCACATAGATACAATCATATAGACACAATTACATAAGAATAAAACTTTTCAAGTTTACAAAAGAACGAAAAATATAAATTTAAAGAATTGGAGTTTTATTTCGTAAGAAAAGCAAGCATTCAAGCATTAGATATCATATATTTCCGTGTATAAGCTGAAAATTTTTAGAACTTTATTAAAAGCTAAATTATAGATGTGGACTTATATGCTGTTGGTGCTTTTCCATTAGATTGGAGCAAGCGATAAATCGCTAAACATGGTTTAGTACAGCATGTTTTCCTTAAATTAAGGGGGAAAATTTAAAATGAGATGAGTTATTCTTTTTATAAAAGTGAATTGTTTCATTTTCGAAATTGTTTATATTGCTGGTTTGTTGCATCATTGTCAAAACGACAAATCTGAGGGAATCAAAATGCTTTAAGGAAATGCAATCACCTTGAAATTTGGGTAAAAATCTAGAATCTTGTACCCTTTGTGCCAAATACATCTTCACGTTGTAAAGTAAGCATAATAATGAATGGACCAGGTAGTTTTCGGAGTAAAAATGATATTTCGCCAAAAACCTTTTATTGCAACACAAGTAAGCAAACAAAATGGCTACCGAAGTTCGGTGTCATCCTAAAACGCGATTTTGCTAAAAAATTCTTCACAAAACAGCTATTTGATGTAATAGCTGTTTGGAATAAACTTTGATGTATCCCTGAAAAGTGCCTTTAAGCAAAAGTTTATTGCTCTAACGCCAAACATAATCACTATCCTGCCAAACTTTTAATCCCTGAAATGCTTCATTGCCAACATTTATCGCTTTATCGCCAAACTTTTTCGCTAAGTGAATTTTGTTTTTTGAAGCGCTTTTATGCCAAAAGTTAATGCTCTATCGCCAAATTTTTATCACTAAATATTTTATCTCTTGAATATTTTTGCGCCAAATGCTATCGCTTTTACGCCGAAATTTGGCACTATTATGCCAAAAAATTATTTCTAAATTGCCTTTACGCCAATTTATATCGCTTTATCGCCAAAATTTTACTGCTATTATGGGAAAAATTTGAATGTTTTCTTTTACGCCACATATTGCAGCTTTAACGAAAAAATATATCATTATTTTGCCAAAGTTTTATTTCTGAATTTCTTTTGAGCCAAATTTAATCGCTTTATCGCCAAATTATTATGTGGAGTTATGTTTTGCTAATTCCCATAAATGTGTCATTTAGACAAAGATAATAATCGCTGGTATTACACAAAATTATTCCTTAATACGCCAATTTTTTTTATTATGTCAAAAACTATTTCATGTTGCTTACGATGTGAATTCGAATAATGAAACAAATTTAATTAAAAAGCAAGGAAACAAAGAATAACTTACATTTTATTCTGATAAATCCTTTGTTGGAGGATATCACATCTATTCTTATCAAATAAATGAAGAAAACAAAAAGAACAACATCAGAAAACCACAGAAAAATTTAATATGTTCCAACGGCCTTTTTCTGTAAACTAACGTTCTAAAATTAAAAAGTTACATTTTCCTCGCGAATTCAAATAACTGTTGCCACAAAACTTTAGCTATGTCAAAAGCTTTAAAAAGAAACATTCCATCGACATTTTCACGCAGTGTACTAACGTTCTAAAATAAAAAATAACATTTTTCGAGCAAATTCAAATAACGGTTGTTAAAAAGACTTAATTATTTCAACAACATTAAAAAGAAAATAATTATTTGATCATCAAATATATATTATTAAAAAAATTAAAAAATCGTTTTTCTTGTTTGTTTCGTATTTTCATGAGTGGCAGCATCATAAAAATTGTTTATTGTCTGTATCATATAATGTAAACATACGTTATAAGAATTCATCGGAATTTAGTCTTGGAATAATCAATAATTCATCAGAATAAAGGTTTAAAAAAGAATATATATTTATGTTTTTTATTTACTCTAACTAAAAATTCTGCAAATAACTGTCAAAGTAGAAGTAAATAGTTATTATGTTGTTCGGAAAAAGAAGAAGTTAAGAATTCCTCTTGAGTATTGTAACCCTAAAGAAATTGGCGGAACATTAGAGAAATATTCAGGGGTTGCAAGATCTGCGACTTCTTCAGGTGTATAGTATTTTAGATTTCAACCAAAATTATCACAGATACAACACATCATTAAAAGACAACAACTGAATCGAAATGTGCTAACTTCAGATAGGGTTACAAGAGTTATGAACTCATGTTTGTGAAAATTGCAACACCATGAAGGAATCGTCATAATTGAATGAAATTTAATACACAGTTGAGTGGTAGTGGTACAAATAAATGATTAAATGTTCAAAGCAAACAAACAATAACAAGAGATCGGAATCAGTATTTTGTGTAGCCACCACGCGCCGTAATAAGTGCTGCTACACGACGTGGCATGGAGGCAAACACATTTTGAATGTCTGCCCGAGGAAGAGCATTCCATATTGTTTGTATGCGCACCCAAAGTTCGTCTGCAAAAGCAACAGGACGAGGATCACGAGCGAGACGCCGACCAACGAAATCCCACACATGTTCAATCGGCGACATATCCGGAGAATACGCAGACCGAGGAAGAAGCTGTACCTGCCGCGTTGCAAAGAAGGATTGAACAGTCCTAGCGATATGTGGGCGGGCATTGTCCTGTTGAAATACAGCGCCTGGCAAGCTTTGAAGGAAGGGAACAGCTTGGGGCTGTAGAACTTCACTGATGTACCGGTTGCTGTTCAGATTGCCCACAATTCATAGCAATTGAGATTGTCCATGATATGCTATGGCACCCCAGACCATACCTCCGGGTGTTCGTCCACTGTGACGTTCGATAATGCACTGCGGTAGGTGGCGTTCACCGGCATAGCGTCTGACACGAGTGCGGCCATCATCATGGTACCACAAATTAAAGCGGAATTCGTCAGAAAACACGACATGCTGCCAATCAGCACGCCAGTCTTTATGCTGAGCGGCCCATTGTAGCCGCAGGCGGCGATGGTTTAGCGTCAGAGGGACCCCTGTCTAAGGAGTCCTTGCGCGTGTCCACGTTGCAGCAGACGTCTACGAATTGATGAAGCACACAATGAAACACCTGTAGCTATTGACCACTGTGCTGCCAGTTGCCTAGAGGAAGCTGTACAGTCCGTCAGTGCCATGCGGACCAGGTGTCTATCATCGCGAGCTGACGTCACATTTCGGGGTCCACTCCCGGATTTCTGAGTTGTCCGTCCACTGCTTCCAAAGACGCATCACTGTACTGCTGTTACACTGCACACGAGCGGCTACTTCACGATAAGACAATCCAGCTTCACGAAGGCCGATGATTCTCCCCGTTCAAACTCTGTAAGTTGTTCAAATTTCGCTTTCTTTCGTCGAGGAGGCATAAGTAACGATTGAGCTAACGTTTACCACTAGCAGATAACCACCGATAACCATACACGCGTTGCTACAGCCGTCTATTTATTCGGATCCCTCCGCCGTTCAGAGGGCGCTGCTCAGTATACGCATGCGCTACGGATTTGAAATTCTAATCATTTGCATATCATGCGCTAATTTACATTTCCTGAAAATTTCAGCTCACTCGCGTAAGTCCTTCATGGTGTTGCAATTTTCACAAACATGAGTATATTTATTTATCTTCTTTGGCAACTAGTGCTTTACTTTACAGCAATTTGATTGGAGATTACCCCACTCGTTTTACCTGCTTGGCACCATTTTTGCCATATTGGCGACATGTTTGAACGTTACAGGAACTAATTTTCATTTCCGCTTATATACAGGTTTTGAACTTAGGTAAATTTTGAAGAAAAAGCACACTCTTGGCTTATGAACGATTCGACTTATATTCGAAAATATGTGGAAACTAATTTATTGAGTACTATCAGAACCCGACATACTTTGTCCTGCCAAAAAAAATGCATTGTAGAAAATTACATATAGCGAATATATTTTCTGTGTACCAATATATGTGCATAATAATTTTCATGGATATCGTTTGAATGGTATGCTGCAACACCGTCTGGCAGCAAGTAACAATAAAGTGGATAGCGCGAACCTATTTTCCATACTTAAATACATATTATTACCAATTTCCATAAAGATTAGTTGAACGATATAGAAGTTTATATACTGCAGCACCATCTGGTGGCGACTTACAGCAACGGGGAGAGCATAAAAAACATTCTCCATGTTTTGTCAAACACAAGAAGTTCAGTGACAAACGCATGCACAGAAGAATCGATTGCAGAGCCACCTACTGGGTCTAATTGTAAATACAAACCATCCAAGGATCCACTCAAACACACACAAAAAATTCTTCAAAATCGACAAAGCCTTTTAGCAGAAGTTCAGTGACAAACACATGTACAGAAGAATTATATACATTCAAGAGCCAAAACATTATGACCACCCCCTACATTTTGCAATGAACTCGCCTGGATGACGTGGAAGGCACGTGATCAGGTGGAAGTGGTATTTAACTGGTATTAGTGGTGGTATTAATCCTTGCCAAGGCGGGTTGAAGCTGTGTTGCGCGCCAAGGGTGGGCCAACTCGTTATTGACAGGTGGTCATAATGTTTTGGCTCTTGAGTGTATATAAAGATTTTCTAATACATTAGATGGAAAAAAAAAATAAATTAGAAGAATAATTAGAGAACTAGAAATCCGCATTTGTAACATAATATGGCATGGTTTTAATTAATATCTTACTATTTTTTAAATTAAAAAAATTAATAATAATTGAAAAATTACAAGAAAAATATTCAATGAACTCATGCAACATAGCCATGATAAGTCACTTAAAATTTCAATTTATAAAACAACTATAAATAAATAAAACTCAGATTACATAAATATTAAATGCAACTCATGCAAATTAACCAAATAGCTAAATGTCTAGACTTTGAACAGATACTTTAAAATCAAAATACAAAAAGATTTAAACCAAACGATTGATGAATAAATAAATAAACTGATGTCAAACTGATAGTTAAACCTGAGTACACGAAATCGTTTGATCATCTACGAGTACACGAAATCGTTTGATGTTACCTTTAGGGAATTTTTACTTTTACTAATTACATCTTTACTTTTTTGAAATTCAAAAATTGTAAATTACCGGCAGGAAGACGAATGAAATGTTAATGTTTATCAGATTTGTATTTTGTTATTTGGAGCTACAGAATATATATTTAAATATTTTGTAAAGAGGGGCCTCAATGGCCGAGTGTCTGGCGCTCGGTACCACAGGTTTCGGGTTCGAGTCCCGGCGGTTCCATGGATGTTTGAAGTGGTTCAGAATCCACTTTAAACCGTAGATCCCGGTCCTAATAGGACCGTAGAGCGTTGCGGGGGCATTGTTGCTCGGCGTCCGTATCTTCCAGTTACACGCGCCCTCTGGGCAATGCAAAGTGAGTAACGTCTGTGCGGCGCTTGCCTTAAGGCATCAAGACCAAGCTGTCTAAGTGTTTGCCAGCTGCATTAGAACAAAAAAAAAAAAATATTTTGTAAAGAATTGGAAATTCACCACTCTGGTATTAAAACATTTACAAATATTTTTCAAATTGTGATAAAAGAAAAAAACAAGTAATATAAAAAAAAAAAAAAGATTTAAAAGTCAATTCCTACTTTTTTTCACTCTATTGCAGAAAATCCATTATAAATAAATTTCATTCATTTTTTTTAAGTTTATCTGACACCATCTAGTGGTAGATATATGCAACTTAAATCTAAAAAAACTTAAAATTAATTAATTAAATTTAATTACTGAATTAATCTTTGAAAAAACTGTATTAACATCAAGTGTCCTCCCCTACATGCTAAAAAAATGTATTTGGACTTGAGTGGATGAATAAAAAGTATTTTATTAACGATTGAAAATTTGAACAAGATATATATATGGAGAGTGTGAGCTAATAGAAGGAATTGAAAAAAAAGATGCGTTGACATAAATATTTTCTTCTTTCTCCTCTAAAGGAATACAGCCTGGTGGCCAATTGGCTAACGCTCTGTCCTTTGGTACTCTAGGTTCGAATCCTGGCGGTGGCATTGATGTTTGTTAGTAGTTCCGAATTCACTTTAAATACTGTAGGTCCCGGTCTGTTTCTGCACCCTCGTGTGCACAAGATGACAGTAGAGCACAAACCAAACCAAATCTGCAGAGGAATATACAAAAAGAAAAGAATATAAAAAGAAATTATCTGGAACAACGCGCATTTATCATTATCAGATATTTCATCACGATCATTAAACAAGCTATATCTGAAACACAGATAATGATCCGAAACGCACTTGCTGTGAAATAAAATTAGCTGTAATGAAATCAGCAAAAACGAATCGTGTTTTGATTTCTGATCTGGGAAATTAAATTACAGAAAAACACTTATAACGCACAATTTTGAAAGAAAAAAGTACAGGTTTGGCAACCCAAATTCACACTTTTGCAAAACAAAATCACCTGGTTGGAAATCAAGTTCAGTTTTTTTTTTCCCCTTGCAAAATAAACTCATTGTAGGGTTTTTTTAATGCTAATACTTGTATCTAGGTTTATAAAGTATGCGTATGTATGTCTAAATATGTTTCTTTTTACGTATCAGTAGTGATGTACAGGTATAGGTAAAAAATGTATGCTTATATATGCAAGAGTGTATGCATGTGCATGTCTGTGTGTTTAAATTTGGATATGTATGCATGTAGGTTTATGCACGAGACTTTATGCGGACATGTGTGTGGGTTTATGCGTGTATAGGTGTATGTATGTATATATGAGGGTATGTTCGTAAGTACGTATGAATAGTATGTACGTGAGAACATTATATATATATATATATTTATATATACACACTCATGTCCATAAATTAAGGATAATTCAGAATCACACAGAAATTGAACTCTAAAATAAAAATTTCACCTGTAGAATTATCACACACATCTTGAAGAAGAATATGCAAATTACAGGAAACCACCAGATGGCACGGATAGTACGTCACAAGGACGAGAGTGTAAGAGAGGGGTATATAAGGAATGGTGGCAAAGAAGTAAAATTGTTCACAAGCGCTTTAAAAGCCTTTCAGTGCAATAACCGCATAGCTATGGCACAAAGAAAGCATTTGGACGATTTTTACGTGGTAGAATTATCGGACGACTGGAATGTGGACGTACACAGCTGGAAGTATCCAAGGAACTTGAATCGTCCAGAGTGTCATCTCCAGGCTTTAGCAACGATTCCAAGATGATGGTAATGTGAGTAGATGTTACAGCACAGGTCGCCCCCGAGTTACAACGCCGAATGAGGACCGGTATTTAGCAGTTACTGCCAAAAGAAACAGACAGAGCACAGCATCAGACCTATCTCGTCAGCTCTCTTCAGCTACCGGTACGACAGTTTCAAGGCAGACCGTGTACAGACGCTTACAGACGTGTACAGGGATGTTTTCCGATGAGTCCAGGTTTAGTTTGCAGTCTGATTTTCGCCGGACTTTCATATGGAGAGCGCCAGGTACCCGTTACCACCAAGAGAACACCATTGAACGACACCGTTACGGTGGTTCAGGATGGCTCGTTTGGGGAGGAATTATTCTTAGTTCCAGAACCTGCATGTTCAGAGTGTAACGATGACAGGCCACATCTATCGGGATGTCATTCTGGAACAACATGTACGTTTGTTTCGGGGCGCCATGGGTGCTGAATTTCTGTTTATAGATGACAACGCCCGTCCTCACCGTGCAAACATTGTAGACGAATGCCTTCAATTGGAGGATATCACCCGTATGGATTGGCCAGCATACTCACCGGACTTGAATCCAATAGAGCATGTGTGGGATATGCTTGGCCGACGAAGTGCAGCCCGTCAACCCCCTCCCACCTGTCAACCGGAACTTCGGAGGGCATTGTTTGATGAGTGGTGTAATATTCCCCAAGATCAGATTGATGATTTGATACTCAGCATGCCTAGGCATTGTAAGGCCTTTATTGCATCGTCCGGGAGACATATTCCATATTAACCATCATACTAACCATGTTATACTGTTTTTTGAAATAGGTTCTTTTTTGAAATTTGCTCCAGGGAGTAAAAATCGCAATTTTTATTAATTATGTCAAACATATAGCATCGTTTTTGCTCTTTACATTTTGTTTAATAAATAGACTTCACAAATAAGTCAAATTTGTTTTGCTTCTGTCTCTTTCTTTGCCTGAACTTCATTGTCCTTAATTTATGGACATGAGTGTATATAATATATATATATATATATATATATATATATATGTATATATAATATATATATATATTAATGTATAATGTTGTACATGTATGTGTGTGCGTACGTATGTTTGTGCGTGTTTATTGTTTATTGTGCTATTTATTGTTATTGTTTATTGTTAGTATTTGGGGTGCAATTTTTATTTTAAATCTTTATGTTTCTCCTCCGTTCTGCAGGTTAGCATGATTCCAATAAAGCTTATTTTTTGGATAAGTCGAAAACTTTTGCGTGCCAGAAATGGGCAAGATAGATCTGAAAGCCGGAATATTCACCAGTTGTGTTTGAAAAGAAAGGCGTGTATGTCTTTCTGGTGTTACGTGAAAATTGTGATAATAAAACATGAGAGCAATTTAGCAGCACCTTAGTGTGAGCTAATTCTGAATCTACTACCTATCTTCCGCTCTGTTGAGGTGGTTGGGATGGTCAATTAGCTTGAGCTCTGGCCTTGGTACCACAGGCCTCAAGTTCGAATCCTGGATGGATGGATGATTGTGAGTGGTTCGGAGTCCACGTTAAACTATAGGTAACGGTCTAATTAGCCTACATTTTGCATAAAATGACCATAGAGCGATAAATCAAATCAAACCGCTCTGGTGGTGAATAACTTGTGGCCAAATGCTCGGCAGTCAAAAGCAAACTTGTTTAGTTGTTGCTATCGTTGAGCTTCTTGTTCACTTATATTTACTCCGTGATTTGCCCTGCATTATGTCCTATGGAAGTGAATCCAAGAAAACTGAGCAACCTTATTGTTGAAGGTAGACGTTTACACACTTTGTCACAATGTACATCGAGTCTTCTCTTTCTGAAAAACGGATTCCAAACGGGCAAAAATGCATCCAATTGAATTTTTCTGCACCACTAGGCTGAGAGTCGGGTAAACATCACTAAAACAAAATTCATCTGCTTCATGAATGTATGTCATTTGTGAATGGTATGAATTTTGGAGACCTTAAATTGTCTTTTACTTTTTAATCATCTAGGACTTTCGTTAGTAGACCTTGCAGCTTTCATTAATAATATTCGTCCTTCTTCTTCTTCAAAGGCGCAACAGCACCGGGATGAGCCATGGCCATCTGCCTACTGGCAGATCCCGAAACTGGAAATGGTTCCTTTCACAGGGGTAGAGTTGACAGCCCTACGTCCAAAGTTCTGCATGTCTCAATGGTCAACAACGCTTTACAACACGTTACTCAACGCTCACTCATATTAGACCAGGACCTACAGTTTAAAAGTGAATTCCGAACCATTGCAAACATCCCTAGCACCGCGGGGACCTCGATAGATCTAATATTAATTGAATTGCAAAATAGGTGCTCATGGAGAAATATTCAGATTCCGAAGTCTTAATAGAAAAGGAAAATCCTTTTTTTAAAATACCAATATTCCATTGCAGTATTCCTTGACCTTCAAATAAAGTACAATAACAATTTATGAATGTTTCTAAAAGAGGTCCAACAAAAGAGGAAAGATAGGGTTAATGATGGTTAATTAAGTGATTCACAATATCTCAATGCAAATTATAATTTTATCAATTCCACAATTGTATTATTCTATAATTTTATATTATGGGAGTCTGATGCCTTGTTTTTAAACCAGAAAGAGATATAAATAATTCTCACAGGTTAACCTGTTTGCGTTTCTTAAGAAAACAGACTCCATTGTTGTCTGAATCAAATGAAAAATTTTCTTGCCCAACATAATTCTATACTTTTCTGCAATCGCCAAAAAAAAAAATACAAAAACGGCCTTTTGTTTTGATTATGAAAGCATTGACCAAACACAAATATAAATCTTTCTCTTGTCGCATGTGAAACTGCGTCTGATTTTTGAAAATTCATTTATTAATTAATTGAAGAATGGCCCAAATATTTGCTTGCGTTTATCTTGATTAATTGTTCATTTTATCAATAAGAATGCTTATTTTTAATAATGTCAATTAAATAACTGGTAGCTTTCTTTAACTTTTGAAACTCTAGAGCAGAAATAAAAATACCTTAGACCTGATTGTTTCGACTCAATAATTTAGTCTAATGATATTAGCGGCAGTTTTAGCCAAAATTAAACTTTGTAACGATTTACTGAATATATATATATATATATATATATATATATATACAATATATAAAATAACACCAGCCACTGCAGCCATGTTGGACTAAGTGCTAGAGAGGTGGCCGTCTTCTTAATGGCAGATTCGGACAAAGAAGAAGTTTTCGTCTTACTGGGAAGTTTTATCAGCCTTACGACCAACAGTCATATTATACCAGGACCTAAGGCTTAAAGTGGATTCGAACCACTACAAGGATCCACGGCACTGCCGGGACTCAAACTCGAAACCTGTGACACTGAGAGCCAAAGAGCTAGTCACTCGGGCAACAATCCTCCCCCCCCTCCCACCCCACCCCCACTCCACATAAACATTTTGGGTTCTCTTCCATAGGGCAGAATGACAGGGTAAATCACGGAATAAAATAAGTGGACAATAAGCTCACTGATTTTCTACAACAACTAAACAAGTTTTCTTTTGAATGACGACCGCTTTGACCCCAAGTTATTCATTACCAGAGCGGAAAATATGTAGAAGATTCAGAATTAGCCCACATTAAAACCCCGACCATATGAGAATGCATGGGGACGAAAAACTGGTTTGACAGAAAATCATATTTCCGACCTCGCTCCAGCAAGAGCCGTTTTTTTTTTAGTATATATATATATATACATATTGTTATTGAACTTGAGTGGGCCTCGCGTGCTATTTATGTATATTACGAACTACAGAGTAAGGATGAAGGGAGACATTGCCTTTTGGGATAACTTTTATGAGTAATTATCATAATCATCCTAACTATTGATGAGAGATTCTTTACACAGATTGTCACAATCGTCATCGAGATTCTCTGCTACTAAATGCAATAAATGCAACAGCGATAGTCAGAATATTTGAACATCAGCCTTTCTGCATGCCAACTGCTCCAGTGATGACTGTGCTACGATTTAGGCTATTGAATATATTGGAGATAGAAGATATTTTTTCAGTTCTTAAAGAGGCGGTAGTGGCTTTATAGATACTTAAGATTTCTGAGCCAACTTAATTCGGAAGCTTCCATATGTTAGTCAGGGAGATATAATAAATGCATGGGCTGGATTATCTTTCCTTGTGCTGAAAGGTTGGGGAATACGGCAAAATGCACGTGCACTGTAGAAGGTACATTTACCCTGGGTAACGATAATTATGCTACATAACGAATTATCACACTAACGTGCCTGCGAATTATCACAGATCTAAGTATCCTACATTCGAAAACTGCAATGGTTCAAATTACCTGGAATTTTTATATAGTTCTATTAAAAGTTAAGGGCGAGTATGCGTGCGATCCTGATTCAGTGATGTTTCATTCCTGAAACTGAATTATTTCTTTAAATAATAATGAAACTTTTGGCTGTCGTATTTATTAAATTTCAAAGACAGCACTGCACAACTACGCCACAAAACAAAATTACGTAACAAATATTTACAAAATCATCTTAAATGTCAGTTTGCTTGAGGGTCTTTTGTACCTTCTGTATTCCCTGGAACTCTTCTCTCGTCTGTTGTATCCTCCACACTGCTTGGAACTCTTTATTCGACTCTGCACACTCTTTTTCTCTTTCGCCCTCTCCCCTTTTTGTTTGAAAATCTAACGGGAATAAATACGCTAATCCCCACGGGAATAAAATGTACGCATCTAACGTACGGGTCAACTCGTTCTTGACAAGAGTCTAAGTCGAAAGTCTAACAGACAATGAAAGTAACAGACAGTCCGTCCTCGAAAGGAATCTGTAAAATCCAAAGACCAGCGTAAGAGACAACCCGTCTTTGAAAGGAACGTGCAAAGACCAACATCTAACGTAAGGGTCAACCTGTCCTTGAAAGGAGGATCTATCAATTTAGAGTTCTATGTTTATAGCTTTTCGTCGGAATGCATGGCGGATCCTTACTACAGCCTAAATAATTTATAATTAAGATTTGATTTTTCGTTTAAGGGTCTTTGTGCCTTCTGTACTGCCTGGAATCTTCTCTAGATTCTGCACGCTGCCTTTTCTATTTCTCCTTCTCTAATTTTCGGTTCCAAAGTCTAAAAACTTACAAACTACAAAGTCTAACATAAGGGTCAACTCGCTCTTGAAAGGAATATGCAAAGTCCAAAGTCTAACGCAAGAGACAACCTGTCTTTGAAAAGGAATGTGCAAAGTCCAACGTCTAACGTAAGGGACAACCTGCACTTGAAAGGAACGTGCAAAGTCCAAAGTAAACCCGTCCTTGAAAGGAAGATATATGAACCTTGAACTTTTCCTAATCAGCTTTATAATTTGTTATGGGAATGCATGGTCCTTACTGTTTTTTTATGAAAATAGCTGTTATTTTATATACAAAATGAGATTTTTAAATAGATATGACATTTTATTCGTGTCAGCTGCAAAAATATAACAACCTTTAAACATGTTCCTTATTTTTGTCCCCCGTTATGAGCGTGTTTATTTTCATTTATCATTCGATGTAAAAACCCAAAGCAAATTTTTGTTTGGTTTTAACGTATTTTATTTAAACATATTGCGTACTTTTATCTAGATCTTTGTCTAACTACGTAGAACAATCAGTGCAATCTTTTAACTAAAACTTTTGGATTTCCTTATAGACAGTTTTTGAGACATGCATTGCCAATTGGTGATCTGAACTCTTGAAGAAATATTCTTTATGTTTGCTTCTATTATAGCTGATGCATAAATATCTTATCTTACCTTTGCAATGACTTTCTTTTTCATGATAAAGCTGTACGGCATTCAAAAACCCTCTCAGTCTTAACAGATTCATTTATCAGTGTCATGATTCTTCTCAAAATTGCGTGGTGATTTATGAAAATAGTAGCAGACATAAGGGTCTGTTACTAGTTAAGGGTTACCGTTAGAAAAGTGGAAAAATAAAAGATTTATTATATTAACTAAATAACATTTTTGTACCTGTATTTATTTGTCGTACTTCTAACTAGATATCATGTAGCAAATTTTTATTATTTTATTCGAGTTCAATAATTGATTTTCATTTCTTTATGATTATTATTGACATGAAAAAGAATTTATCAAACAAAATATTAGAATTATGTTATGTTCAGATTAATTTTGTAGTTTCAGTTTCATTCATTTGCACCAAAAAACATTCTTCAATCTATTGATTCAGTTTCGCTTGACTTATCGTGCTGCCATCTGTTGGCCAATATTAAAAGTATACTACTAACAGAAATTCCATTTGTCAAGAATCTCTAAAAAGAATATACAAAAGTAAGACAAATGTAGTCGTAAATGAAGAATGAAGCATTCCCAATTCTACAAGAAACACTATGACACTCAATAGTCAAGTGAATATATCAAAGTTTGAAAATTCTAAGCATAAAAGGAGAATGACGTATTCCCAATTCTACAAGAAACACTATAACATTCAATAGCCAAAAGAATATATCAAAGTTTGAACATTCTAGGCATAAAGGAAAAATGAAGAAGAACGATACAGCTCAATAGGCGCCGGAAAATCCCAAAAGTGATAAATATGAATTTTCAAAAGAAGTATTTGATCAGCGCACTACGAGTACTTATAGTCATTGGATATACAAATGTTTAAAATCCCAACCCAAAACAGAGAAAAGTGATTCAAAACCATACTATAAAACACTTCAAACAAAAAGCCAAATTCTCCAGAAAATTCCTGAAGATTAAAGCTATTCATGAATCACTTCAACAGTTAAGGAGCGCAAACTAATATTTCTTGCCAAAATTTACAATGGAGTTTTATTTGCTTGATCCTATTTGCTGGATAATGTCACGGTTCCCTAACCAGGACAACATCTTGTTCACACATGATAAAAAAATGGTATGCCCCGTTGAAAGTATGCTAATGCGATATGTGTTTTTAACTTTTATATTATATACATATTTCTTTAGATCTTTTGTGCTGGTTATTTGAAAATATAATTAAAAAATTTTGTTGCATATAAATTTAAAGTCTTTATTTTGCAGAGTATTTTTAGTTCTCACCAGCCTACCACTTCAAAGAAGATCTTAATGATAGAGAATGTATTCACCCACTGATATCACTGATATATAAAAAAAAAGTCGTAGTCAGTATCGTACGACATTGCAAGTTTTTGGCAGGAAACAAAATCAGAGATAAGGATTCATTAGGGTCATAGTCCTTCTGTGGAAGAGGGACATTGTTCAATCTTCATTTATCCTTATTCAGCTGTTCATATTTTTTTAGCTGTGTTCGTTGAGTTGCTCGTGATTGTCATCTTTGAGTTGTTCGTGATATCGTTATTAAGCTGTTGGCTGTTAGTATTAAATAAGTGGATAATGAGACTCACCAATTAATATAAAAAAAAGGAATGATGATAAAATATCATTAAAATGTTGATTTAACATGCTCTGGGCCTTGCATCACACAAAAAAATTTAAAAATATATAAATATTAATAAATGCTAAGGAAATTATTTTCTGAAATATCTACTTAATGCATATTATTATAACTTTCTTAAACGCTGTCAAAAAATGCTGTCTCCTTTTCAAATTCCTTCTATTAGCTCCCACACTCTCCCTATATAATCTTGTTCAAATTTTCAATCGTTAATAAAATATTCTTGTAGTGGTTGACACTGGATATTAATGAAGTTTTTTCAAGTATTAATTCATTAATTAAAGTAAATTAATTAATTTTAGTTCTTTTTAGATTTAAGTTGCATATATCTACCAATAGATGGTGCCATATAAATTTAAAAAATGAATGAAAATTATTTATAAAAGACTTTCTGCAATAGAGTGGAAAAAAAGTAGGAATTGACTTTAATTTTTTTTTTTTTTATATATATTACTTGTTTTGCCTTTTTTTTAATTCTCAGTCATAAAAAAATATATTGAAAAAGATATAATCAAACATACGTATTTTTTTCTTTTATAAAAAAAAAATGCATTTCTTTTTATTTATTTATTAGCATGTGTGAACATGATGTTGTCCCGTGACGTTATCCGAAAACGAGGGCCAAACAAATAAAACTCCATTTCAAATTTTGGCGGAAAATGGTACTTTGGGTCCCTTTTTAACTCTTGAAATGCTTTATGAATAACGTTAGTTTAAAGAAATTTTCTGGAGAATTTGGCTTTTGCTTTGAAGTGTTTTGTAGTATGGTTTTGAAGCACATTTGTATATCCAATAGCTATGAGTACTCTTAGTGCGTTGATCAATTTCTTCTTCTTCACTTTTGGCATTTTCCCGTGCTTATGAAGCTGTATAGTGATTCTTATACTGGTATTAGTTTTAAAATTGAAAATGGCAAGTCATTGCATCAGTTTAAATGTAAATGTCTTTTTATTTATATTTGAAAGCTGAAGTTTTAGTAATTTTTGAAATGGAAACTTTCCATATCATGTAATTGTATCTAAAACTTTGATAAACGATCCATGGTTGGGAACCTCTTTGTATCAGTATAATTATAAATGTATTAAAAATATTTTTAAACTTTATCTTCTTGTATAAAACGTATCGTGCAATAAAATAAATATTTAAAAGAAAGAACACCGCAATTGACACCTCAATTTAAAATGAACACGCCAAGCGTTAATCTTGGAGCTCATACTTCCAAGAACTAAATGTAAAATAATTCTGGCCTACCAATTTATTACCTCCATTCTCAACATAGACAAAAAGGTACTTCGGAAATCCAAACAGTAATTCACAAGGCCATCGCGTCCCATTATATATAGATAGTTTATTTATAATAATATGTATATTAATTATATAAATATATATATATATATATATATATATACACTCAAGAGCCAAAACATTATGATCACCTGTCAATAACGAGTTACCCACCTTTGGCGCAAGCTTCAACTCGCCTTGGCATGGAGGCCACAAGTCCTTGGTAGATGGCCGGAGACAGATTGTACCAGATGTTTAAGCAACGGTCACGCAAATCCGAGATATTGCGAATTGGTGGTCTTTGAACTCTGAGCTGCCATCCCAGGACATCCGAAATGTGTTCTATCGGATTGAGATACTGTGAATTAGGCGGCCAGTACATTAACTGGAATTCAGCATCATGTTCCTGGAACCACTCCAACACAATTTTAGCCTTGTGACAAGGGGCGTTGTCCTGTTGGAACATTTCCATTTCCAGCTGGAAAAACAGAGACCATGTAAGGGTGCAACTGGTCCGCAATGATGTTCAGTTACCCTGTAGCATTCATGGTCTGCTCTACCACAACCACGGGTCCGAGAGACGCCCAAGAGAACGTCCCCCAAAGTATAATACCCCCCCCCACCGGCCTGTGTATGACCTACTGTACATTGAGGGAGCAACTGTTCGCCTGGAAGACGCCTGTATCCTGACACGGCCATCGGCGTGATGAATGACAAACCGTGATTCGTCTGACCAGGCAACTCTCTCCCACTGATCCATGGACCAGTCACGATGTTCCCGGGCCCAGCGCAGGCACAGTTGGCGATGACGCTTGGTCAGCAAAGGGACACGAGTGGGACGTTTGCTGCGTAGCCCCTAAATCCAACAGTGTCCGCTGAACAGTGTGCTCCGATACTATTCTACTTGGCCCTGCATTGTATTGGGCTGTCAGCTGAGCCACTGTCTGGCTCCGGTTTTGCTTCACCATGCGAGACAGTCTCCGACGACCTTTTTCTTTGATAGCGCGTGGGACGTCCAACACCATGTCGTCTAGTGCTGGTTTCACCGTCATTCATCCACTTTGCATAAGTACTAACAACTGGGTTGTAGATCGCGAACAACCCACGAGTCGTGCAGTTCCCGAAATACTCGTTCCGAGCCTTCAAGCCATTGCAATCTGCCCTCTATCAAAGTCGCTTAGATCAGCCTTTCCCATCACACACAGAAGTAAGGGAAAGAATGATTCTTCAGACTCTCCAGCAGCAGTTAAATACCACTTCCACCTGATCACGTGCCTTCCATGTCATCCAGGCGAGTTCATTGCAAAATGTAGGGGTGGTCATAATGTTTGGGCTCTTGAGTGTATATGATATTCTAAATGTACTTTTCTTCAAGTCCAGTGCAGATTTTTCTGTATTAGGGAAAATTCCGGAGAAGGCAATTGAGAAAGCAATGTTTCAGCAAAGACTTTTTCAGTGATTTCATATAACAGCAGCGATACATTTCAATACAAGTTGTACAATGTTTTAATTCACAAAACTTTTTTTAATAATTTACAGACAAATAAGAAAGTAATCACAATTTGAAGAACTCCCTGAATTTGAACAGAACTTTCTGTTCATTCCACAAACAACAGAAAAATGCTATTCTACGTTTTTGCTTGAGCCTATCTGCACCAAAAAAGGTCGAGGACATCATTCCTTAGCAAGTAAGCTGTTCTCTGCGCAGATCCACGATGCTGGTTCCGTTCAAGAAAGGCGGCAGTGCGCAGTTTGCCCAAGTGTTAACTGGGTATTGTAACCCCAGCATCCATTTCATTCTGCAGTCGCACCGCATGGGATTGTCTGGAAAAGAATATTGTTGAACATTTGATGTCTGTGTTGAATAATTTAATAAAAATATAATTATACAAAACTAGACTAAGTTAATATATCTCTTTCTCAATACACACTGGTTTCAAAAAATTAAGAAAAATTAGAGAAACTATTATTATAAAATTACCATTGAAAAATTGGCAAAAATATCAATCAAACAATACCTCATAAATTAAGAAGAGACTTATCATGTGATTAATTACTTCTGTCTTGAGAATAATTAAGTTAATAATATTCTCTATATATAATTAATTAGCTTTAATATATATTAATTAGTTTTAATTACTTTTTCTTTTTTTCTTATTATTACTTCTGTCTTGAGAATACACAAAATGGAAGCGTACGAAATACAATGTGAAATAGGCTTCAATATGGAGTGTAATCCACTCTGGCAATGATACAGGGACTACACCCTTGTTGCATGATCGAAATAATGTATTCATTTATTCAGTCAGAAATGCTGAAAATTGCTGAATTGCTGGCAATTTGCTAACCTGGCGAAATGCAAAGGGGGAGGGATACATCTTTGTAGAGCCTCCTAAAAATGCTTAGTTAGGTTCAAACTGAAAAAGTGCTAATTAGTCCATATACATAATAATCTTAACCCGAAGGAAATTGTTCATAAATCAAGTTCTGTATGATGTAGGTGTAGCATTGTTGTTTTGTAGAATAATTTAACATTAACAACATCTTTAACTATTCGGCACACAAAATTTAATTTGAAACAAAAGATTTAATTCAAACCCTTACCTCAACTAATTTTTTTAGTGTAATAATCGTAGAGTGCTTAGAATGTTTCATTAGAAAAATAACTGATATCAATCTAACAATCACAATCGTGATATTTCAGTACAGAGCTACCAATTTCCAAAAAAAAAAAAATAAATAAACCCTATATCGATATGTTTTTACGCGCCTGTTTTAAGTTATAACTTGCTGATTCTTTTTTTACACAAATTGTATAATAAATTTACTATGATTATTGATTTATGCTAATAACTAACTAACTCCCTGGCACCAGCCCATGTCAGCCCATGCTGACGCAAGGGCGTCTGTCTACTGGCAGATTTCGTGACAGGGTTGTTAAATGAATCCACATTTTGCCATCGCAACTTTTAACAAATTTTCTCCCCCAGCCCCAAGATATGGTATCTGATAAAGAAGAGCGCTCGTTCTCAACAAATACAATGGATGCATTATTTCGCCGATATATTTGGCGAGAATTGGCGATTTTTCGCAGAAGCGTGAACTATCGTTTCATAATCTCTTGTTCAGTTAACTCATTATTTCATAGGCCATTCTAGCTGCTGATGTGATGAAGGAGTATTGCAATATGTAACAACTAAAACACCCAAGTTGAAATAACTCCTTTTCTCAAGATATGGATAAAAGTAAGCAGAGCATCCTACCGAGGAGATCGAGCTTTTGAGTTGTCTCCACACCGGCGAGAAAGTCGTCTGATCTATGGTCGCCAGTTCGTTGGCTGACAAAATTACGTAAGTCAGTTGTGGCATATCTTCAAAAATGTCACTGGGTAGCATCTCAATGTGATTGTAGCTGCAAAAAAAGAAGAAAGAATTTAAACGACGGAATTATCGTTAAGAGCATGTAATAATAAAGAGATATTATCTTTGAAAATAATTAGAAAGATTTTAGATATAGTACTTGAAAAGATTTCATTTTCTTCCAATGCCATATGTGGAACAATTGATTGCAAAATTCATTGCTAAAGATCAATTAGAAAATTTCGCAGGTTTATAATTTAAATATTTGATTTTTTCAATTCGTAGCAATTATAGTTATAGAATATATAATTGCTACGTTAAATAAATCTATATAGAAATATATAGATTATTACTTAACGGGAATAATAGTAAATTATTATTATGATGATTTTAATAGGTTAAATTTATTTATTATTTTTAATGAAATATTGCCGTCTTCACTGAAAGGCATTGTATATAAGTGAAGGTCATTATAAGTACTATAGTGGTGTGGATATGGGCGACCCCCATTGGACAACCAGATTGTAATCTGCCGATAATCTGTAAAATCGGTCTTTAATTGCGTGTAGTTGGGATAAGATACTTGAGGTACAGGTTGGAGAATTCACAGCATTATTGATACTCGCACAAACACCACACGCATATAATATTTAACACATTTAAAGGCTTATAATTATAGATTATTGGAAGGACTCCACTTCTAAGCCGCAAACCCGATACTCGGATATGCTCAGGGCGCTCGAAATGTACTTCTTCTCCAGGGGACAACCTGTAGGCCAACTAATGAGCCGTGGTGCGCTAAATATATTTTCTCTAGGGATGAGAGACTATAATGTTAATAACGTATACGCTTATAGATGTTTCTTAGCGGGAGCACAGGTTGCTCAGTACTTCCTAACGGGTGAGAGTCTCAAGGGCGAATGACTATTTCCTTTGAACGCCAAAGGGGGAGGGGCTCTTTTGCCAGAGTGTAGGAGGTAAAAACACAGTTACAGTATTTATTTTTTTAATTTGCATTTTGCAACGTATAAAAATTTTATTAAACCATTTTTGTAATTATTCCTTTAATACATTTATTTCGTAAAGAATTTTCTTCCACAGTAGCATGACATAATTCATTTAACCATTTCCCATTTTACTTTCTAATTGATTATTATTTTAGATACGGTAAGTTCAAGTAAATTATTTATTAAATTTTCAGTAGAAAGTAATTTCCAATCCATGATTCCTCAAATCTTTCCTATCTCCAATAGTTTCCAATTAATGATTTCTGAAATCTTTCCAATCTCTAATAATTTCCAATCCAAGATTCCTCAAATTTTTCCAACCTCGAATAATTTCCAATTCAATATTTGTCAGTTCTTTCCCAGATGCAAATCATGCATTTTTTAATGTAATATAGCTTACAGATTTAGATTCTGACCACCTCTCCGTTATCTTAACCCTTGATACCAGCCCTGAATCACTGAAAGTTCCTAATCAATTAAATACCAATTGGGAAAACTTCAGACATGTGATGGATAGCAAAAAAACTTCCTAGCTTCCAATTAAATACCACAGCAGATGCTGATGACAGATTAAATGAATTAACTAACATCTACGTCACATGTCTGCAGGGAAAGTTCTACCCCTAAATTCAAACCTCCACCGATAAGATTTCCCCGTCATATCAAAGATCAAATTAAAATGAGAAATTATCACCGTCGTAGGTGGCAAAGGACGAGAGATCCTGAGTTCCTACGACATTATTACCGCTCTCTAATTGACATTAGAGAAGCCATTACTGTCTTTACACAGCAACGCTGGCAAGACGACATAGAGGCCCTGACGCCTGAGTCAACATCACTTTGAAGAAATGTTCCCTCCTACTCAAACAATATCACAACATTCCGCCCTTGCAGGGTGCCAACGGCCGAGCTGCTTATTCCCCAGAAGACAAAGCGGAACTGCTCGCAGACAGTCTCAAATCTCAATTTGAACTCAATCACGATGTTGAAGATAGAAATTTCTTCGAACACGCCAACTCTACAGTCACAGATTTCTTACAAAGACCACATGTCAATAACCTAGATTTAATTACTCCCAAAGAAGTCTGTGAAATTATCAGAAAGTTCAAAAATAACAAAACCCCTGGTCTGGATCTTATTAATAATCGCATGTTAAAGTCCACTCCTATTAAATTTATTCTGTATATTACCATTCTTTTTAACTTTCTACTTAGGATCTGTCATTTCCCAGCTTGCTGGAAGACTGCCGTAGTATGCCTATTCCTAAGCCAAATGCTAATTTGGCTTACCCTCATAATTACCGTCCTATCTCACTACTTAGTAGCTTGAGCAAAATATTCGAATCTGCGTTACTTAAACGCCTGAATCAGCATTGCGATCTCCACGACTTAATCATTCCTGAACAATTTGGTTTCAGAAGGCAATTAGGAACCTGTCACCAATTACTTAGGTTGACAGAGCTGATTCATGACGGCTTTAACGAACGCAAATCTACGGGAATATTATTTTTGGACGTAGCCAAAGCCTTTGATAAAATTTGGCATAATGGCTTATTATTCAAGCTCATGCGACTTGATTTTCACCCCAACTTGTTAAGATTCTTTGCTCTTACCTACAAGCCCGAGATTTCTTAGTTAGAGTAGGTGGAGTTACTTCCTCAACCAGACCAACAGAAGGGGAGTTCCTCAAGGGTCGCTCCTTGCGCCCGCTCTCTTCAATATTTATATCAATGACATTCCGAGAGATGCCCAAACCTCTCTCTTTTGCTATGCTGATGATACGGCGATAGCCACACAGAACAAATCACCTCAGCTTGCTGTTAAAGACCTTCAATTTTCAGTTCTTAACTTAGAAAAATGGTTAACCACCTGGAAAATTAAAGTTAATGCCACAAAATCTGCCTGTATGCTATTTACTCGGAAGATCGCGTTTTCTCCATTAGGGAGTATCACTCTTTTTGGCCAGCCCGTCCCCTGGGTAACTGAATATAGATACCTGGGGTTGTTTCTAGACCCAAAATTATCTTTCAATTCCCATATTAAGAATGCAGTTGCTAAAGCAACTGGTGCGAGTATTAAACTCCACTGCCTAATTTCTCGAAAGAGTAGGCTTGCGATCAAACACACACGATCCTGCTCTACAAGTCTATCATTAGACCTATCCTGGTTTATGGTAGTCCTATCTGGGCCTCTACCTCATTGACAAATATAAAAAGAGACTCCAGGTTTTTCAAAATAAACACCTGGCTATGATTGCTGACACACCATGGTTCGTTCGTCGTAAGATTATCCACAGAGATCTAGACGTCGAACCTATTCCTAATTATATAATCAAAATTTCAAAGAATTTTCTTGAAAAATGTCCTCAGATTAGCAATGAGTTAATCCGTCGACTGCCAACCTATCACCCTGGGGTGAAGAGCTCCCAGAAAAGACCACGGGCAGTCTACGACGTCTCCTATGAGTGTTTTCCTAAAGTTAAGAAACACCATGGCTGTTACTCTGAACAAGCGCAAGCGAGTTCAGGTAATGGGGTGAGCCTTGCTCATTGAGAAGTTATCTCAATGCGTATCTGACGATTACTTTTGGCTTAAAAACTAAATGTAAATTTATTCTTAACGAACTGGCGCAGAGGTAAAGATTCGGATCTTTGACCGCGAGGTTGAGGGTTCAGATCAGAACTCTGTTCCTTTTCTATTCCCTTTTATTGCTACGTTGTGCTTTAAATTCATTTATAACTTTCCGACTAGTAACTAAGTTAGGTTTTTATTTTTCGTTCGCTTTTTTACCCCTTTCTTTTGTAAGGAAAACAAAAGGATAGACATAAAAATTATAAAAATAAAATAAAAATTATAAAAATTGAAAAATCAAATAAAAACTATAAAATTTGAAAAATAATCACAGGTTCTGTGATAGGCCTTTTTTTTTTTGGGGACTTTGTGTTTAATATTTTTACCTTTCAGATGCTCCTATTGGCTCCCACAGTTCAGCATAATTCTCCAATCAGTGTTTAGTAAACAACGGGTTGGGGGGGGTTGTTTACGTTTTGTAATAGTCTATGGCATCGACAACTGGTCCCTAATTGTACCGAATTTAAAACTTAACTTTTAAATTCTTTTATTTTTATCTTACTTTTTTAAATAGTATTTTTTTTTTCTTTTTTTTTTTTTTTTTTTTTGAGTACCATACATTAAATTTAGAAACTTTAATCTTAAAATTTTTACTAACATTAATTAAGCAGCCAATTAGAATTCCAAACTTATATATTAATTAAGATGAGGAGGTTTTGGGGTATTTCCCCCCTGTTGGTACTCCGTAATCGGTACGCCAGTTGCCAGTTGCCAATGTAATATAAATCAGTATACCAACATCAAATAATACTGGAAAGATATCTAGAGTGTAATTTATATATATAATCTTTTTTTTTTATTATAATCTATTTTATTATTATATTATAATCTTTTTTTTTTTATGAGTAAGAAATTTATGTATTTTTTTCATATGAGAATGGAACTATTAGATTTCTCTTTAATAACTTTAATACCAGATATAATTTATGTAAACAAACTACGAATGTCTTTATAAATTCTTTTAACGTGTCTTGAGAAGTTGAAAAATTTATAAGCTTTAAATGCCATAACACACTATTATCTTAAAAACCTACTGCTGCTAATTATTACATTTTAAAACTAACAATATACTTTTCTTTACTATCAACAAACATTTATCTTAAGAGCCACCTGTCTCGCGTACCTAACTTACATTGTTTACATTGCTTTCTCTATTCTGTAGCATATACAATTATTTATTCAACTCAGTTACGTCACATATGACGCCAGCTCTGACTGCGCCATCTATCGAAAAATGACAACATTTATGAAAAAATAGTCAACATTACTAATTTATATTTTATAACAAAATCAATTCAAAAAAAATTAAATACTCGACTTTTAGAGTAATTTTTTTAAATATATGCAACTTTTTTTTTTTTAAATTTGTGATACGCCATTTTCAATTTTGGTATTATTTTTGATTGTCTTAGAACTTGTTCATTTACTTACATAATAATATAATCAACCTTGTAATCGTACAGTTATCAGGAGAAAGATTAAAATGAACATAAATCTGAACAGATTATTATATAATCTAAATGATTTGTTATCAATTTATTTTTAGTATGAAAGAAAGACATAATAAAATCACAGAGATTAAATACACCAAAAATATTTAATACTACTTATGAGCTTATAAATCGTAAACTACAAAAAGTAAGATATTTTCTTTTATTGACAATCAAAATAAAAATAAATTCTACAATCCATGATTTATCCGTCGGTAAATAAAAATTTACTTATAGAAAGCAATATTCCAAATGCATTTTAACTATATTTAAGTTAAAAAAAAAAAAATTAAATTTGAAAACCTTAATTTGAAAAACAATTAATTAATATTTTTTAAAAATATAGCAAATCAATATTTTTAAAAGAATTTTTATTTGTTAAATAAAACTATCTATACTATAGTAAACTATAGTAAACAAATCTATACTTGAAACTATTCAATAAATAAAAAAAACATTTTGCAAGCCAATGTTCCAAACGTATTTTAACTTTATTTAAGTTAAAATAAAATAAATTAATTTAGGTTAATAATAAAATTTGAAAAAAAAAACAAATTAATATTTTGAAAAACACAACAAATAATTTTCTTTAAAAATACAACAAATTAATATTTTTTTTAAAAACACGACAACTTAATAATTTTTTTAAAAATACAACAAATTAATATTTTTTTAAAAATACGACAAATTGGTAATTTTTTAAAAATACAATAAATTATTATTTTTTAAAAGGATTTTTGTTTTAATAAGTAAAAACTGATTACATAATAGTTATACGGTTAGCAACTACACTCATGTCCATAAATTAAGGATAATGAAGTTTAGGCAAAGAAAGAGACAGAAGCAAATCAAATTTGACTTATTTGTAAAGTCTATTTATTAAACAAAAGGTAAAGAGCAAAAAAAGATGCTATATGTTTGACATAATTAATAAAAATTGCGATTTTTACTCCTGGAGCAAATTTCAAAAAAGAACCTATTTACAAAAAACCCATATAACATGGTTAGTATGATGGTTAATATGGAGTATGTCTCCCGGACAATGCAATACAGGCCTTACAACGCCTAGGCATGCTGAGTATCAAATTATCAATCTGATCTTAGGGAATATTACACCACTCATCAAGCAATGCCCTCCGAAGTTCCGGTTGACAGGTGGGAGGGGGGTTGACAGGCTGCAATTCGTCGGCCAAGCATATCCCGCACATGCTCTATTGGATTCAAGTCCGGTGAGTAAGCTGGCCAATCCATACGGGTGATATCCTCCAATTGAAGGCATTCGTCTACAATGTTTGCACGGTGAGGACGGGCGTTGTCATCCATAAACAGAAATTCAGCACCCATGGTGCCCCGACACAAACGTACATGTTGTTCCAGAATGACATCCCGATAGATGTGGCCTGTCATCGTTACACTCTGAACATGCAGGTCAGTTCTGGAACCAACAATAATTCCTCACCAAACGAGCCATCCTGAACCACCGTAACGGTGTCGTTCAATGGTGTTCTCTTGGTGGTAACGGGTACCTGGCGCTCTCCATATGAAAGTCCGGCGAGAATCAGACTGCAAACTAAATCTGAACTCGTCGGAAAACATCCCACCAGACCACTGTTGCGGTGTCCACAATGCATGCTCTCTACTCCAGGTTAATCGCAGGCGGCAGTGAGTTGCGGTAAGTGGAACACATCTGACAGGCCTACGAGCATATAGACCAATGTGCCCTAAGCGTCTGTACACGGTCTGCCTTGAAACTGTCGTACCGGTAGCTGAAGAGAGCTGACGAGACAGGTATGATGCTGTGCTCCGTCTGTTTCTTTTGGCAGTAACTGCTAAATACCGGTCCTCATTCGGCGTTGTAACTCGGGGGCGACCTGTGCTGTAACATCTACTCCCATTCCAACATCTTGGAATCGTTGCCAAAAGCCTGGAGATGACACTCTGGGCGATTCCAAGTTCCTCGGATACTTCCAGCAGGGTACGTCCACATTCCAGTCGTCCGATAATTCTAACACGTAAAAAATCATCCAAATGCTTCCTTTGTGCCATAACTATGAGGTTATTGCACTGAAAGACTTTTAAAGCGCTTGTGAACACTTTTAATTCTTTGCCACCATTCCTTTATACCCCTCTCTTACACTCTCGTCATTGTGACGTACTCTCCGCGCCATCTGGTGGTTTCCTGTAATTTGCATATTCTTCTTCAAGATGTGTGTGATAATTCTGCAGGTGAAATTTTTATTTTAGAGTTCAATTTCTGTGTGATTCTGAATTATCCTTAATTTATGGACATGAGTGTATTAAAAATACATAGTTATTTAACAACGAATTTATACTTGAAATTATTCAATAAATAAACAAAGTTTGAAAACATAAAATTAAATGCAATGAATTTCGAATTATATAAGAATTTATTAGTCTGATTATTTTTGTAATAATTTTCATAAACTTGCAAATGGTAAAATTAGATGTTTCTGTAAAACTACTTTTCCAAAGTGGGAAAAATTAAAATTAAAGTTCAGTAAGTACATTTACTGAAATCTAACGAATGTGCATGCAAACTGCATATTCCGTGACCATGGTATTAACCTTACTAATAAATTAATTGATTTTAATAATATTATTATGTATCGCAACTGACAAAGAATATTAAAGTCCTTTTACTTAAAATCTTAAATAAGTAATAGTTGATAAAAATAAAATTTTAATTAAATTATTTAAATTATATTTATATGTTTATTATTTCAATGAGATGCTTTCAATAAATGTTTTTTAGTACATTATCAATTGATTCCTGCATTGTAACCCTGCTTCCTACTACCCACTGGCAAGAGTGCCTCCTATGATCAGTTGGCCTACAGACTCTCACCCGGAGAGAAAGTATATTTCACGCACCCTGAGCGTAGCTGAGTATCGAATTTTTGGCTCAGAAGTGGAGTTCTTCCACAAATCTATACATATCTGTCTTTAAATGTTGTATGCCTCTAATTTTATATGTGTGGTGTTTATGATTGTATAAATAAAGCTGTGAGTTTTCCAACCTGTGCCTCAAGTATTTCAACCTAACCACAACCAGTTGCAATCTGGTTGCCCAACCTGGACACTATACACTTTAATTTTCATCATTGAAGAATCCGCAAATCTTATTTGCTTTAACCATCAACATTAATTAATATAAGGCCGTCAGAAATGGTTAATAAAATCAATAACTCATTATGAGTCATTAGAAATGTTTTAAATTTACGTATATATAACGTAATTTGCAATCTAGTGCGATATTACAGCATAAATCCCCAAAAATCTTCTCTCATTGGATCAAAAACTTGTTTGTTCATTTTGTCATAAATCCTCTAAATTCAATGTTTATGCAATTGTTAAAAATAAATTTTAAAACATTGCGAAGAATTCCTTGAAATTTCTATGATACTGAAAATCAAAAATGCATTCAGAGAATTGAGTATCAAGTGTCTCAACCGAACCACACCCAGTTACAATCTGGTTTCCCAACCTGCACACTACAACATCAAGTTTATAAAGTGTCAAGTTCAGGATGAAGAAAAAAGAAATTACAGCTACAATACTGTCACAGAACTTATGACGTCAGAAGATTAAAGATGACTTTATCAAGGTAAAGGAATAATGGGGAAAACATGGATTTTTAAGAATAATTTTACCTCATTTCGCATATCTTACGAAAAAAATAGTTACTTCTGTTAAGATATCTGTCAATCCATATGAAAAAATCAACTTTTTCCAACTATGCTTTTTGTAACTATGCTATATATTGTATATATATATATATATATATATATATAAATATATATATAAACCACAAGACTGTTGAATAAAATTCTTTTTTTGGCTCCAATTAAGAAATAATTATTGTTTTATAATTTTAAAAATAATTTATATTGCAAAAAAATTTGCTTCTATAAAATTGAAGCAAACTGATGGACTATATTGGTTATACTGATTGATTATATTGCAAACTGACTGAAAAAATTGATTACTAAAGCTGGCATTATAAAGATTCACCGCTGGGCAATAACATATTGAATTAATACCGCTGGACAATAACATGTTATTTTAACATATTGAATTATACGTTTAGTGAAGACCAGGATTCTATCATTTCTAATTTAAATACACCACTGGCCCATCTATTTGAATACATGTATTAACATTGTTCCGGTCAATAATTAAGTGGATTAAATTAAGACATACCTCAAATTAATCACAGCGAGTTTAGTAGCCGGACTTGGCAACATGCTTCTCTTAACTTCAGAAATGTAATTTCTCTTGAGAGGATAGCACCTTCAGGTTCTGGAAGGGGGCGAAGGCCTTGTCGTCGATATAAGATATCGAATCTTGGATTAATTCCAGGTTGTCCAAGTTCAGATGGGCAATCTCTGATATATCTTCGATTGCGTTCAGATTGGCCTTTACCGTCTTGAGGGTGGTGAGGTTCTTGAGGTTCTTCAGTTCCTCCCATCTGAGGCCGTTCAGAATGGTGCACTCCTCAATGACCAGCGTCTTGAGGCTCTTGCCCAGACCTTCGAATGCCTCCTCAGAGTCAGTGAGATCTGCCAGGGTGGAGTTGAAGAGGTGGAGCTTTTCCACCTTCAAACCCATGAAGACATCGCTTGGGAAATAAAGAAGGGATGAGTCCATTACGAAAAGGGTCTGGATGGGTTGTCCCTGAACCCTTATGAGTGAATTCTGCAGTTCATCGACGCTGATGGCACCAGTGCATGTGACTTCCGTCGTCCTGGTACCTATGGGTCTGCAAGAACAAGGAGGGACACTTTCCCACAAACATGCCCAAGAGGAAGACAGTAGGGAGAGGCTCCACAACAAGAAGATCGTCATGGTTTCCTCAAAAATTTCTCTTCTGATGATTTAACTGTCTTAAAAGAAATAACGATCGATACAATGATAAACGAAGGACATATATCTAATGATAAAAAATAAACATCTGTTTTCTAAAAGAAAGCAGGTGTTTGTATTTCCATGGATTTATCATTTGATTATACTGGCATATTATTAGATTTATTTGACATATTATTAAATTGCTTTCATATGTATGATGCTTTGGTAATACAATATGTTAAAATATAAATTTATTCTATTCAACATTCCTTTTTTTTTTTTTTAATTCTATAAGATTTAATTTATTTTTTGATGATTTGATAATCATAAAATTTAAAAAAATAAGCCACAAACTTCAAACGAGTCTGTACATATTTGAAAGACAGAAATCAGTACCGATAAAGGCATATTTTTATGGCAAACATGTAATTCAAAAGGAAGTACATGTTTTGTTAATATAAAAATTAATGCATGTAGATGTAGAATAAAATTTTATTAGAATTATTTACAAATTAAATAATAATTATCTTATATTATTAGTAGTTTTTGTGAGCTGTTAGAATTTCTTTGTAGATATAATTTCGCTCTCTTTCTGAAAAAGAGGCATTTTAGTTTGCATTTGAAAAAAAAAAATTCAAACGAATTTTAAAAATTTCACACATTTCAAACGAATCTATACTTATTTGAAATACAGAAATCAGTACATTTATTGTTGTAAACAAATAAAGGCATATTTTATTTTTATGTCTATCTTGAAACTCAAAAAAGTACATGCTTTTGTTAATATAAAAATTAATGCTAAAGATATCGCTTTTTATTAGATATCGAATAAAATTTTTCAGGTTATTTGCAAATTAAATAACAATTATTATTTCATTTCATTAGTAGTTTTTGTGTACGGTTAGAATTTCCTTTAGATATATACATTTCGCTTTCTTTCTGAAAAAGGGGCCTTTTAAATTTGCATTTTACATTATATCTTAATGTGAGATATTTTGTGCTGGCTTATCATTAGAAAAATATCAGAAAAATAGTTATAAATAGCAATTTCAATTTATGCAAATTGCTATAAAATACTCTAAATTTCAATAAATACATAACCTTATCTCTTCCCCTCCCTTTTTACAAAATTGGAAGTGTTTAATGTATTCCTTTTTTTGCAAACTGATGATGTAATGAATACGTCACCATGATTACATAATTGCATCCATTAAGAATCATTCTATAAGCATTCATTAGTATTAAAAATAAACTCTACTTTGAATAGAAAACCAATTTAATTTTAAAACAGGTTTTTTATTGGTTTAATCAAAAAAAGAACATGTTTCTTTTCTATATTTCTGATTTGAGATACATTTTTGTATTATTAAATTTACTTCCTTTAAACCGCTGAATTTGCTGTCCATCTTATATATGGCAGTAGTGAGCTCCTCTTCTATAATTTAATATTATAACATAAAATTTGCAAAGTAATACCTTCAGAATTTCGATTTTGTGTTTCTCGTGGGAGAAAACCCAGAAAAATCAACTCATGCAATTCGATTATCTTTATAACACACTCTGACACATTCGACACTGAATCTACCCGTTTCACATAGAAGTGCATCATGTTTATTTAAAAAAATTGTTTAATTGCAGTAATAATAAAACACATTTTATCAACACTTAAAAATGTTTTTATCTTTTCATTTTTTATATATTGTATGAATACATTAGTGTAATGAAATTAATTGTAAAATTCTACATAATTTCCATCCAAGATAAAATTTATAAAAAGAAGAATGCTTCTTATTCGATTTGAATTAAACACCAAAAGTAGTCTGCAGAGTTCATTAACTCATAACACGATTCATCTTCTCAACACCTCAGATCATCGGCCTTCACGTCCACTAGCTTGGTTCCATTCAAACTAGGTGGTTGGCTGCACGCGCCCCGTGTGGTTTTTGGATGCCCCTTTGAAATCCACTTCAAACCGCAATCACATCTCAGGGGGTTGTCTAAAATGAAACATTTTTTCAATCATTTATCATGTTTTAAAGCACAAATGCCATTTTAACTTAAGCATTATAATTTAGGTTGTATACAAATAATACAAAAAACTTCAAATGTGTGTATTTGTGTGTGAAGGTGGCGGTGTTAGATGCCATGCATTCAGCACCTCCTCTCCTACTAGATGGCAGCAACTTGTTTCGGAAAAGCAACAGAAATTGTTTCGTATTAAATACGTTAATCATAATATAGAATGTTTTTATTGGGAAACTCATATTATAATAGATTTGCAGTGCTGTGGCTGGTACAGCTGGATTGTAACTGGGTGTGGTTGGGTTGAGACTTGAGACGCAGGTTTGAGAACTCACAGCTTTACACACGCACAAACAGCACACATGTACAATTAACTGCAGACAATATTTATCACATTTAAAGAAATATTTCACGAATAAGCAGAAAATAAAGATACTCAGGTACGCGCTGGATGCGTAAAATATATTCCTTATCCGGGTGAGAGTTTGTAGGCCAACTATTACGCAGGAATGCGTTAAATATATTTTCTCTCGGGATGAGATTGCAAACTAAGCGTTTTTCACCAAAAGCTGGTGATTGCACTGTGCTAAACGTTTGTCGAGGGTTGTACTTCCTCTCGGAGAAGAGTGTCGAGGCCTACTAATCATTTCTCCAGAATACCACAAGGGGCGCTTTTGCAGTGTGTAGGTGTAAACACGATTACAGATTTCATAATGCAATTAAAATTAATATTGCTGAAAAGGTTTGTATAGTTGAATAAAGATTTCGAAGAAATACTTAAACTTGGAAGAAAAATCATTTTCTCTAAAAACAATGTTACCTGACAATGTTTACTGCCATAAAATAAAACTTTCTTAAGAAAAAAAAAATAACAATATTGATATTGTGAAGGATTTATCCACAGAAATTACTTCTTTGGTTATAAGCTATATTTCATTCCGAGATGAAAACGTATGTAATATTTAATGTTAATTAAATATTAAATATTACATACGTTTTCATGTAATATTTAACGTTGTTCATGTTGTTATTACGTACAAGTTAGCCAATGTAGTATGAGATTTGATATTAAATAACAGAAAATTAATAAGCAACTGGTTTATAAGAGTGTTCAGGTTAGAATCCGCTAGTGGGTTCGTTGACCTCACTACTATCAGAAACAAAACAGAAAACTAGATGGCAATTCATATTTACTATGTAAACATCACATTCACAGATATGCTACCTGATAGAATGTTCGTGGGTTTTTTTTCCCATATGGCATGCGAATACGAGTCAGTTTTCCTGGAAAGTTCTCCGAAAGGCAATTTTTTTCATAATGAGCTGTTAATAATAATAATAAGAGCTGATAATGATAATAATTTTCCAATGTTTTCATAAATGAGCTGTTCATGGTATGTATAATTAGGGTGCAAAACCTACTGGTATGTAACAAAAAGTGTAAAAGGAATTTAAAGAACTCATATACGGAACTTGATATGAACGAATTTTAGATACATCAATCAGTGTATTTCATATATATAATTCAATGATTATTATAACCTCACACTAAAATAAAACATAATAAAATCATAAAACAAGTATAGCAATCCGTTCTTTCAGATTGGGGAATATGGAAATTTAGATGTCATTACAATTGGTAATAGCCATGCCTTCCCGAAACAAACTATATAGCCAACGGGGAAGGTTTCAAGGCCGATAAATCTTTTCTTTAAGCAAGTATTGACCTCTACGTTAGACCTTAATCTTTGCACTTTTTTTTTCTTTTCTTTTCCCCACACCTTCGACCTTGGAAGCCAAAATTCGGGAGAGAGAGAGAGAAAAAAAAGGGAATGGAAAGTCGAGTGAACAGTTCCAGGCAGTACGAAAGGTACAAAAACCCTTAAACGAACTGATTTTCAAGATGATTTTGTAAATATTTGTTACATAAATGTGTTTTATATGTATGTGTTGCATTGCTCAGTGTCGCTTTACAATTTTAATAATTATGACAGCTAACATTTCATTACCATTGTACTAAATAATTCAGTTTTTACCATGAAACATCACTGAACCATGATCACACCCGATCCAAACTTATACTATAAATAATGAATGCTTTCATGTGATAATTTGTCTACCACCAAGAGATGTTAAGTACCTGATATATCAAACTTGTTCAGGCATTTCCACGCTGGAGCGAATGTAGTCTCGTCAAGAGTCAAGAGCTTGTTCTTGCCCAAGATCAGTGAAATGAGACTCGGCATGTTGGTGAAAATGTCTTCGGGCAGTCTTTCTATTTCATTGTAGCTATTAAGAAAGAAAAAAAAAAAAAATATTTTAATTATTAATAGAATTCCGATTGCAATAAGACATCATTTTGCATTTTTAAAAACACACTAGAAATACAGACCATATAAAAGATCAAACTTAATTAACTAAAATAAAAATAATTAAATTAAATTAAATTAATGTTCCAATTTTTCATAAACGAGAAATAGAATCTTAAAGTGTACTGGAAAAGATAATTAATTTAGTTGCCTTTTGGATTGCTATACATAAACATACTTTGTTTTGTGAACATTAGTGATCTTCGTGTACCACTTTTATATTACTAACATATCACAAATGAAAAGAGGTTACTGTAATAGAAATTCATTTAGAATTATTTTCCCGATTAATATATAGCGATACATAGACATGCTTGAATTGCTATACATAGGCGTAAGAAATTAAACTTATTTTTTTGTGGACATTGGTGAACTTCGTTAATTAATTCTTATATTACACTTATGTATACCACGAGCATATCACAAATTAAAAGAGGATATCACCTTAGGATATCTTTCAGAATTTCTTTTTTTGAATTTATTTAGAATAGAATCTTTCTTTAATTGCCCCACAGTTACGCTATACATAGATATGATTGGATTGCTATACATAGACACGCTTGGATTGCTATACATAGACATAATTTGTTTGTGAACATTGGTGAGCTTCGTGCATAACAAATTAAAAAACTATATTGCCTTAGAAATTCTTTTAGAATTAATTAATTCCACAATTACGTGTCGAATGGGAAATCACGGAAAACTCTCACAGAGTAGACTGACTGCTGAAGAGAGATATTTACAGTCTGTGTGTTTATCAAAGTCGTATTTCCATGTTTTTCTGAAAGCAGAGTTCCGAATGCAATTTCGCATGTTATCACTACGCCATATGTTGGACATTCATAGTAATAAATACTAGTCGCACAATTAGAAACAAAGATATTTTATTTCCTTTTTATATATTTGATATTATTGGATTTTTTAGACAATCATCGATCCTTAAATTTTGGGACATTCTTAAAATTAATTAAATATATTTACATGTTTTTGAAATTTTCTATAGTGAAAAGTGATTTTTTTTTTTAAATTTACATTTAAATTTACGTTAAATTTATATTTTAAATTTTATTTTTTAAATTTATATTTAAAAAATATATTTTTTTTAAAAATTTCCTACAAACACCTGAAGGTTTACTTTTAAAATATTGAAGTGTTGTTTTGTAAAAGGACGTGTTCTTTTGCTCTTTAAAGTCGTCAATTTATTCGAGATAAAGACAGTAAACGATTAGATTCAGAAACTTAATTAAGATTTTATTCTACGTAAGAGATTATATACAGAAAAGGTGTATTTGCTTTTTCTTATCATATATGATTTAAAAGGGGCCTGATGGCCGAGTGGCTAGCGCTCAGTAACACAGGTTTCAAGTCCCGACAGTGCAATGTTCGGAATCCACTTTAAAAAGTACTAGATTCCTGTCTTATATGACTGTTGAGCATTGGGAGTAGGGCTGGCAACCCTACCCCGTAAAAAGAAACATCTCATGTTCCGAATCTGCCAGTAGGCAGACGGCTTTGGCCCATCATGTTGTCGTGTCATTGAAGAAAAAGAAGATACGGCTTAAGACGTTCAAAATAACTTGTCCAAAACTATTAGTTAGCTCATCAAATCAATCAAAAGTTTAAGTCTTAGATATTATTTAATAATTCATGGGATAGCAATATAATTTAACACAAAACAATAAGTGCACAGTGCTTTCATAGAGCTTTTCATTTCTGTTCAAGTTATTCATGTGAAGAGGTTTTGACGTGATGATGAGCGCACGGGAATTAACAGACTTTACGCGGAATGTTAGAAAAAATTTCGAAATCGTTAGGGAATTCAGGAAAAGAGTGTGCCGAATATTTTGAACACATCCCACCATGGAAGCACAGTGGTCGACCGCCTACCAACATTTCGTAGGTTCGTCAAATAACCAGCAATTTTTGTCTGCTGTGCGGAGAAATTTGGCTTTTCTGATAAGACCGACTCGTATAAAAACGAGCATCGCTTGCATCTCGCACGTGATTTTGGTCCCTGATATAAAATTTCAGTTGGTAAGAGCTGATGGTACGAGTGTGGCACAAGAAGAAATTCCACTGTTCAAGCTGGTGGTGGCTGTAATGGTGTGGGCTGTTTTTTCAATGGACTTGGTCTTCTGGTGCGACTGGACCGAACATTGACTGGAAATAATTAATAGTAATTCATGGATTAAAAACAACGATGGGATATTTAATGACAATGCGCCATGTCCCCCCACAACTGTTTTAAAAATTCTGGATTTCATCTTCCAAGATCTCCCGACATGAATCCCATCGAGCATTTATGGGACATCATCGAGAGGTCTGTTCGTGCGATAACCTTTTCACTCGATTTATTCTTTGTTCACCACGTAAACTGCACTTCGCCGGGCGAAAGCTAGGGTAGCAAATCTTTTGTCAAAAAAAAACCGTAATTTAAATTTTAATACGTGCACTATACTGGAAAAAAAGACAGGAAAATCCATGAACACGAACACCAGAACCAACATTTCTAGGTTCGTCAGATTTTTTCTGCTATTTGATACAGTATAAAATATGCAATTTTTATAATATAAAATTATTACTCACAAAATTCCATGTGTAAATGTTAAATAAAATTAATTAATTAATTTTTTAAAATTAAATTATTATCCCTGTTTTTTAAAAAAAAAATAAAGATTCCATCTTCCAATGAGATATTCTGTGACGATAACATTCACTATTTCTTTGTTTACTGTAAACATTGATGCTATGCTAGCAAATCTATATAGAAAAAAATAATAAATTTGGAAGTTCATGCTCCAGATTTTTTTCTTCGTGATTCACAAAATGATTTCAAATTATTTTGAAATTGGTATAAATTTTGATATTTTATTGCCACGAATGATGAAGATTAATAAGAAAATGAAATCTCTTTTTAATTCCCACGTTATCAACTATAAAAAAGATTAATATTTTAATCATAGATTTAAAAATCGATGTCCAAGCAAATGATAAATACGACTTGAGTATTTAATTTCAATTAAAATAAAATATTCTCTATAAAGACATTATACCTTCATAACATATTTTAAAAAAAAATTGTGCCGATGATATATTTAAAATAAACGTTATGGTCTTTTAATACATACAGTATATATATATATATAAGCTAATAACATAGCTGCAGAAATGCATATATATATATGCATTTCTGCAGCTATGTTATTCACTGCTACTCTTAAAATATTATTCATATTTATATTTAAAAAATATATTTAACATTTCTATAAATCCAGATTAAACTAACTTAAGCATTTAAAAAAAAAGCATTTTCTTGCAAATAATAATAAATTTCCGTGAAAATAGGGCTCAAAAAATAATTTTATATTAAAATAGAACAAAAAAATGTAGCAGAAGATCGAAATAAAAAATGAAAAGCCCTAGTTTTCATGGTCAGTAGTTTATTAACCTATATTTTATCAATAATAGATTATAAAGCAAATGTTTATTTCACATAAACATTCCTGTTTATGTATGAAGACTTTGCTATATGACATAAAAAATAAAGTTTTTAAAAATAAGTTGTAGAAAACTTTATACAAGACGGTAAAATTCCATTAAAGGATTTTATATGATATTAAACAGTTGGCAATGTTGACAGTCTATCGCTTTACCAATCTACCACAATCACTATACACTTATAAGAAGAGCATTAAATTATTGACGCCATACCTCAAATTAATCTGCGAGAGTTCTCTGGCTGGGTTGGGGAACATGGACCTCTTCACTTTGGAAATTTGGTTCATCTTCAGAGACAGGACTTTCAGATTTGCGAAAGTAGAAAAGGCCTTATCGTCGATGTAGGACACAGTGTCCTGTGTCAGTTCCAGCACCTCCAGGTTCAAGTGCGCGATGTCTGCTATATCAGAATCGATGATATCCAGTCCTGCCTTCACGGTCTTAAGCCAAGTCAGGCTCTTCAGTTGTCCTAGCTCCTTCCAGGTCCAACCGTCAAACACAGTACATCGCTGGATGACCAAGCTCTTCAGGGTATTCTCCAAGCCCTCAAAAGCCACTTCGGAATCAGAAAAGTCCCGGAAGTTGGAATTGATGAGATGTAGTTTTTCGATGTTCAGACCTTCGAACACTTTGCTGGGGAAGTACAGCAAGTAGCTGTCCATCACATACAGGGTTTGTATAGACTCACCTCTATACTTAGCCAAGGACCTATCGAAGGCCTGTACATCATCAGCACCGGTACAGGTCACTTCATTTGTCTTAGTTCCTATAGGTCTGCAAGAACAGGGCGGAATGATGTCCTCAGGACATGCTGAAACAAGGGACAACAACCAAACACCCACGAGAGCAAAAAACATGTCCTAGCTCTGCTTAAAACGAATATGCAAATGTAGTTTATAAAACCGAAAAGAATTTGTCACGATATAATCTCGTCTTGTTCGCAGCTGTTAAAAAAAAGGAAGGAACATCTGTTCTGGTTCCCAAAGGTCTCTTATCAAGCAATTCTAAGGTTAGTATTGAGTATTTAAATTTTAATTGTCAAACAAAATTTCAAATTTGCTTTGTCAAAGTTGCAAAATTGCTTGTCTCAAATCACTGATTTTTATTTTATTATACTAAAGAGATGATTATTTGATTTATTTTTATTATACATACTTATTCTCTTCCAATTGTATGATGATATCTATAAGAACAATTTATTTTCATTATTTTTTATGTTTTTATTTCTTGCTGATTTTTAAAAATTATTAAGTTTTCTGTTCTAGGCAAAATAATTTAAATAAAAAATAATATATCATAAATTCCATTCTTTTTCTTAAATAAAAAATTTTATGAAAAAAAATAAAAAATCTGCTTATTTTTAACTAAGATAAAATAAATATTTAACTTAATAAAATTTGATAATTTTTTTTTTTTTAATAAGGAAGAAATTTTTAATGTTCTTTACAGTTCACCATAATGTAAGGAAAAAACATTAAACATATGTTATATCTAAATCTCAATGTCCTGCAATACGGGACGAGTGAGACAGGACATCCATGAGTAGTCTACTCATGGATAGAAGGAAAAGGAGCAATTTCTTTTGTGGTGAAGCAGCCATAGGTAGAAGTCTGACTTGGCTCCGTGTTGCTGAAGAAGGAGGACAATGCCTTTCGGAAGGAGTTTTTAGGGGACATAACCCGAGTTTGAGTATCCCATGGGAGAAAACCCGAAAAACTTCCACCATGTAGTCCAACACACGAGGCAAGACACATCCCAAACGCCATCGAGTCTTCTGGTTTTTTGAAACAGTGTCTACAATAAAGCCGTAGTGGATTGCCCCAATGCTCACCAGTTGCCACTGAACCATGAGTCGGACAACGATAAAAGCTAACCCCATTCCCTCTATTCATGAGTTGACTGCTCATGGGATGTCCGTCCCATAGGACGGACGGTGAAGGACACTGAGGGTTAATCACAACAACATTAAACATTATGTATACTAGTAGAAAAAAATAGTGTTTATTATTGTAATATTCGCATTCAGTTATAAATTGTTAACTTTTAACTATAACATTACTTACTGAACTGTAAAATCGAAATATGTTAATTTTTACGTTACAAACATCAACATATACTTGTTTGCAGTTTTTAACTCCGAATAACTAGTTTTTCTTCCAACATTTTAGAATAGAATCTGAAATTAGTATCGCATTAATTAAAATGCGATATTTTTAATAGTCATATTGCATTTTATATTTCAGTAATCTGATTCTTTTTAGTAAATCCTTTTGAAATTTATGCTTTTCAAGGACTGAAAAAAAGTGTTTCAATTTTTACTCACATCTGTGAGACACACTCTTTTATCCAATTCAAACTTAAGTTCACATTAAGCAAATTTGTCTGCTTTGTTCTTTTTTGTGGTATTATTCACTAGTCTTAAGTTTTTTGGGTTTTTTCTTTTTTGTCTCAATATTTTTAGTGTGTTGAAAACATATAATGATTATCTCAGAAAAAAATGTTTCATGTATTTTTGATGCATGTACTTATATGAAACTAAATAAAATTCTACAAATGGAAACGTGTATTTTAATTTGGAATATTTTATCAATGAGATCAACTCCATAAATTCGGGAAAGAAATATTACAACACTGTATTTACTACCGTAATTAGAAGAGAACAAATTTGCACAATAAGCCTCATAATTTAGAAAATTTAATCAACGTTGTTATTAAGCTGATATATCCAAGAAATTTGATTTTATATCTATTATCTCCAAAAACCAACTACTACTAATTTAATATATTTTTATTTAACTATCAAAGAAAATTTTTAAGAACCTCCGCGCTTCTTTACATTGCTTTCTTTTTCTCTACTCTGTTGGCTCCGTAGCATATACAGTTATTCATTCAAAGCCGTTGCGTCATCTACGACGTCAGCGCTGGATGCGCCATCTATCGTTAATAATATTTATAAAAAATAGTCAACATATTACTGTACAACGGTTAAGTTCAGTTTAAAATTATTATTAAAATGTGCATTATAAATGTTAACAATAGACAGTGAAGTTTGATATGAATTTTCGAAATGTGTTATTTGTTTTTTTTAATGAAAGAGGAGACTTTATTGTAAATCCAAATATAACCTACAATGAACACAGTTGTGTCTGATGTGAAGTCTTTTATCATAGAACATTTAAATTGTTTTTAACTGTTTTTAAGGCCTTTTAGTCGTTTTTGTTAGAATG
>BPLR01009019.1:0-45851 GCA_021605095.1 Caerostris extrusa | reverse complement strand
TGCTATTCTTAAAACTATTCATGTAGGGCATTTCACGTCTTCGAGCAAAAATTAGAAGAAGAAATAACTGAATAACAAGTAATATAAAAAAAAAAAAATTAAGTTAATTCCTACTTTTTTTTTCGCTATATTTCAGAAAAGTCCTTTACAAATAAAGTTGGCATTATATCTTACATCTGTCGCCATCTATTATTAGATACGTGCAACTTAAATCTAAAAATTAATTAATTAATTAATTAATTAATTAATTAATATTTGAAGAAAACTGTATTAACATCCAGTGTCATCCATTACAAGTTCAAAAAAAATGTATTTGAATTTGAGTGGATGAATAAAAGTATTTAACGAATGATTGAAAATTTGAACAAGATATATAGGGAGAGTGTGTGAGCTAATAGAAGGAATTGAAATAGAAAGCTAATATGTTAAAAATAGAAAGTATCAGCAACACGAGAAATCCATTATTATCATCAAGATTCACTAACCATCATTTTTTTTTAATCAACGTCATCGCGAAAAGCCCATAAAAGTTGTGCAGTTGTATCAAAATAAAAGAAAAGAAAAGTTAGTGTGATAACGGCGAAAAGAAAGTTTACAGTGTGATAACGATCGTGTGGCTATATGTGTTGAACAATTCAAGTAAAATCAAACGGTGCAAAACTATTAAATTAAATATCGCAAATTATTTTCAATAATTTTATTGACTTAAATCAAATCATATGTTTTTTGTGTACGTCATTGTGGGTTTTATTTATTTATTTATTTTTATTATTAAAAAATATTATATCTTTAAAAATGTTTGGTGATGTGAGCCAATTTTCCACTTTTTCGAATGATGCAATTGGTTAAAAAAATTTTCTCGTTTTTTTATATGATTACAAAACTGTGAGAATATAAATTAAGTTTAAAAAAACTAAAAAAAACGTTTTTAGAGTTAAACAAACTAAAAGTAAAAAATAATTGTTAACATAAGAATAAAATATTGACGAGAAAATGAATGTCACTGTTCTAAAAGCGTGGGTGCTCGATATCAATCGTTGCAATTTTTCACTAGTTTCATTCAATGCAGAGTTAGTTTAAAAATTTCATACAAAGCACCCCACGCTTTTAGAACAGTGACATTCCTTTTCTCATCAGCAATTTTATTCTTATGTTAACAATTATTTTTACTTTTTAGTTTGATTAACTCTAAAGCGTTTTCAGTGTTTTTAAACTATAATATTTAAATGAGGTCCCGGTACGTAGGACTGGAACTATAGTTCTTACAATAATGTAATTGTGAGTAAAACAAAGAGCTAAATGCGAATATGTCGAGCCATCCAGGATTCGAACATGAAATCTCCTGAACCGTTGTCAGGCGCGTTACCCCGTTGTGCCACTGTCCCACGTAGGTTTGAATGTCTTAGGTACTTTCATTCTGCATGGTTAAATTGCTCTTCATAAGTTAAAAATAAAACCCTAATCCTGGCGTTCCTAATTATGATGAGATAATAAACTTATAAAAATATTTTGGTGTCGTCGGTCCTTTTGGATAAATCTACAACATTTAAATTAAATCTGATCGCTTAAAGTAGGGCAAAAATTGAGCCGTTATCGATACAAAACAAACAGTTGCCAGATGAAACTAATAAAAGCGTATTAAAAAAGCCCTTCATTTTTCTGCAACAACTGACAAAAAATATGTCAAGAAAAAGTTTGGAAATTTATAACTTTTAAACTTTTTGGGTTTTTTTTCAAATGTTATATTACCATGTTTGAATGGTAAATTTTGCAAATTATGAGCTTTACATTTTTTTTTAATTTAATAAAAATCTGTGGCAAAATAAGAAAAAAAAAACCATAATATTTCTTAATATGTACAAATATGTCTTTAAAGCACTGAATAAGCGTTTTCTTAAATTTATAAATTTCATAAAATCTTGTAATTTTTTTTTTTTTGTTTTGTTTGTTTTCTTTCGTCACCGAAACTTTTACAGATCCTATTCCTATTCAGATAGGTTATTCGCGCATGCTTTAGCGAGTTTTTGGGAAACAATTTTTTTTTTGTTTTGTTTGAGTTAGAAATAATTTTTAAATTACTTTTATTGCCAGTTGAGTCCAAAATCCCATATTTTTTTACCGCATTTTTATCTCCCTCAAATTGTTTGTGCACGCCATTTTGGCTTTTTATTATGAATGAATGATATTGAATTAGTAATGAATAGCAAAATCCTTATTTGAATTAATCTATAATATCTTATAATAATATAAAATATAATATAATAATATCTCTTAATGAATTAGTTCCTTTTAAAACCGTTTTTGATTCAGAGTAATTATTTTTTACTGAAATCAAAAATACGGTTGCATTGAATATATTCTTCTTATTTTTTTTTTATTATCGAATTTCAATTGTAAATTTCGGAATCGGATTGGAATTAGAATCATTTGAGTCAAAACCAGAACTCTCGAGATCATCCTACGACACTGTTATCATTGAAGATGTCTTCACGTCGACTCAATTTGAAAAGCTCCTCTTTTGGGCACATCGCATGAGTCACAATTCAAGATCACTCTTCTCACGAATGGGTTTTCAAAAAGACATGAGTTTTTGCACTCGGATTAATTCGTTGAGGTAAACGATCACGTTCACAACCAACATTGATAAACAAGGATTTTAAAATATGAGCATGTTTCATGTTTTTAATGCGCTTTTATTAGTTTCACCTGTATGTTTGTAACTGACTCTTTGGGCTCGATTTTGCCCTACTTTTTAAGTGATCAGATTTAATTTAAACGTTTAATAGAGACTTATCAAGGACAATAAAATATGTTGATCAATTTATTATCTCATCATGATTAGGATAGCCAGGGATGAGTGATTAAACACACAGCCTTTGAAAAAGTCATCTTGATCGGCGCTTTTTCCCCAGGAGATCCGTTTTTCCTCATACACACTATTTAAGCTGCAAAAAAAACATTTGCAGACATCTTTCAAAACGAAGACAGTTGATTCTTTTAATACGCTTTTAGAGTTAATCAAACTAAAAAGTAAAAATAAATCAATAGTTTAAAAAAACTAAAAAAAAACACGCTTTAGAGTTAATCAAACTAAAAGTAAAAAATAAATTAACAGTTTAAAAAAACTAAAAAACACGCTTTTAGATTTAATCAAACTAAAAAGTAAAAAATAATTGTTAACATAAGAATAAAATTGCTGACGAGAAAATGAATGTCACTGTTCTAAAAGCGTGGGGGCTTTGTATGACATTTTTAAACTATCTCTGCATTTCGGAATGAAACTAGTGAAAAATTATAACGATTGATATCGAGCACCCCACGCTTTTAGAACAGCGACATTAATTTTTTCGTCAGTCATTTTATTCTTATGTTAACAATTATTTTTTGCTATTTAGTTTGATTCACTCTAAAAGCGTGTTTTTTAGTTTTTTTTAAACTATTAATTTTTTTAAATCTGCCAACAACTGACAAAAATTGTATTCTTTGACTCCTCAAACTAAAAGTTGTGAAACATGTATTAACTTGATCAACTGTGCATGCCCAATTATGCCCGCATAAAACGTAATAAAAAAAGGACGGCACTCTAAAGTACAGCTGAGATTGAGGCCCATTCAATCATCGAAAGCAAAGTTTTTAGCAAAAAATGTAATGCTATTCATTAAAAATGGTAGCAACTTATCTCTCAGAGAATCAACTGAACTCTTAATTCAATACATTCATACCATCCTTCAAAACACGAATAAACAATCAGTAACCAGTAATCTAATGAGATTATGAAAATTATAACAACAGTTATGACTGTGACCCTTTTGGTGGTGCAGAAAAATAAATTTTTTTATGCGTTGCATGAATTGAGCCTCCTCCTCGTTTTTAGGACCGGGACCTCGATACATCTCCACATCCAAGGAAGCAAATTTAAAATGGTACTGGAGCTTCCCAAAGATATGTTCTATATCTTTAAATTAAAGCAATAAAAAATTTAGATATTTTTAACGAAAATCGGGATTTGAACACGGTTGGTTACCATAAAGAGTTAAAATGATTTAAAAACGATTTTAAAAATATAATTTTTAGTATATGATATTGAAACTAAACCCATGCGTTTTAAAAAGCAAGAATTTAGCTTATTTAATTTTTTCTTTCTAATGCAGCTGGCAAACACTTAGACAGCTTGGTCTTGGATGCCTTAAGGCAAACACTGCACAGACGTTACTCACTTTGCATTACCCAGGGGGCGCGTGTCACTCGAAGATAAGCCACGGACGCGGAGTAACAATGCCCCCACAACGCTCTACCATCCCATTAGACCGGGACCTACAGTTTAAAGTGGATTCCGAACCATTACAAAAACACCCACGGCACCGCCGGAACTTGAACTTGAAACCTGTGGTACCGAGTGCCAGAGCGCTGGCTACTGGGCCATTCAGGCCCCACTTTTAAAATTGATTGCATCAAATGTATCAACTCATACTTGAAGAAAATTTTGTCAAGTTCGGTTTAGCAAACGTAGAGTCTTTGTCATTTCTGTTGTATTCTCAGACTAGGCAGGGTGAAAAAAAAAAATGATGACTTTTGTAGTTTTAAAGCGTTTTGCTATAATTCCTTTACGAGTGTTAGGAAGCAGGGTTTAAAACGTGTCTTCATGCAAATTGAAAGGACCAACAAAATGGGTGCAAATTACGAAGAAGATAACTTTGATTTAATTGTAGTCTTCGTTGCAAAAACCTGAGGTAGGTTTACATTGAGTAGCGCATCAACCATTCACTGGTGTGCATAATAAAAAAACACTTTGCAACATATTTTGTTCTTCTTCTTAAAAGAGCATCAGAATTTTCGAGGTTATTCTATATAAAAATTGCATCGACTATAAAAAAATAAAATGTTTTTAATTCTGGTAAATTTTTATGAAGCAGAATTTAAGGGCTGAAGTTTCAGATAACTCGCTTTAATTGGCAAATAAAGCAATAAATCTTAAGAATTTCAAATAATGATTTATTTTTTCAATTGACGCCTATTAGTATTTATTTTCAGAAATATAATATATTATTATATTTCTATATTATATTTCTTATATTAGTTTTTAAAAAAAAAAACCAGAAAACTTAATTCTCTAAATTTTATGCCTTGTTTTTATGAGGATTAACTGAAATATTTTATGATTCTGTATAGTTTTTGGAAATATACTGAAATGAGTACTTTAACTGCTTAAAAAAAATCTTTAAAAATATAAATCCAACGATCAAAATTTTCTGAAACTATGAAATATCTATAAATAGTCTTTCCAAAGTTGCAGAAATCAGTAAGATGAAAATGGGAAAAATTTACCTAATAATAATTTTTTTTTTATACAGCTGATGAACCATCCCAGCAAGACAGAACTTTATTGATTTTCTTTAACAACCGTAAAACTTCTGATAATTTATAAAATCACTTGATCAAAAATTAAACGAGTAATTGATCTAAAATATCAAATATCATCCAAGTTGCTTGGGCGTCAAGATCCAAAACTATCCGTCCTTAATGCCAATCAATAATTTTCTTCCAACAGCAAATGATTCGTCGTCCGAACAATTTCCACCACACAGCATTGTATGCCAATCAATAATTTTCTTCCATACAGCAAATGATTCATTAACAACCAGTCGTCCGAACAATTTCCACCACACAGCATTGTATGCCAATCAATAATTTTCTTCCATACAGCAAATGATTCATTAACAACCAGTCGTCCAAACAATTTCCACCACACAGCATTGCATGCCAGCCTCACTTCAGACTGTAGGAAGAAGCGATCTGTCGAAAAGGAAGTTTTCCAGCAGCCATTCTAAAAAACCGAAATCTCCTCAACCGATCGCCGTGTTAAAAAAAACGACTTCATTTAAATGGTAATGAAGTTGTCGGCCGACGTTGGAAGGGGGTATGCAAAGCAGGTCGGTGTCAGGTGGTGCGCACGATTTGTTCTCCTGCAGAGCACCACCCCACCCCACAGTCTCAGATTTCCAATGCGGAGGAGGGGGTGAATGCGAAACCAGTGTCTCGTTGAGGTGTCAGAATTGAAACAGACGATTTAGCATTGGTTCCTTCGGTTTTAAAGTGGAAATGATGCGTCAGGCAACATTTGAAATTTAAAATTTCTTGAATAATATTTTGCGTTGTAGTAATTTCTAAAATTATACAAAGCTATAAATGTTTGTATCTCTAGAGTTGACTGAAACCAAATCCAAAACCAAAATACGCTAAAGAACTAAATGATTCCGATGTTGCCCCCGAAAAATAGTTTTCAAACGAAGGGGGGAAAATCTCTTTAAAAGAATTATCTCTCTCCTTAGAAGCCTTTCGTCACTTCCGGTTGAGAGTGTTTTTCTGTGATGTATAACCCCGGACCTACGACTGTCATGTCGCGAAGCAAAGAAAACTTTTGAAGTGAAAACGTCGTAAACTAAACACTGGATCTTAGTTGGGTGGCATATTTCCCCCTCAAAATACGATATCCAGACGCTACAGAGGCTACTGAAACCGAGAAATCAATTCTTATTAAATATCTGATAATGTGCATGCATAAAAATCTCAAAATGTTTCAAAGTGACTGCCAGAGTGGATGCTACATTTTCCTGCCATGGAAAATTAAAGAACATCAGGTCGACGAAAGATAAATGGTATTTAGATAAATTTGATCAAAGGACAGTCATGAGCATGGGGGCTTGATGGCCGAATGACTAGCTCTCTGGCATTCGGTACCACGGTATCGGGTTCAAATCCCGGCTTTGCCCATGGGTGTTGTAGTGGTTCGGAATCCACTTTAAAGCCGCAGGTCCCGGTCCTAATAGGATCTTAGAGCGTTGCGGGGGCCTGGTTACTCCGCGCTCGTGGTTTACCATCAAGTTACTCGCACCCCCTGGGTAGTGCATAGTGAGTAACATCGGTGCAGCCCTTATGGCGAAGATCACGGTCTATTTGCCAGCCGCATTAGAAGAAAAAAAACAAAAAAAAACAGTCTTGAGCATGCAAGAGAACTGAAAAATAGTAGAAGTAGTAGTTCTCTAGAAAAGTAGTAGGCCAGAAAGTTAAAAAGTAGATTGAATTGCACTAATGAAATAAAACCACAAGAAACTTTACTCTAAACTCAAACTAAACAATTAAACAAACACAAACGGATCTTGAAATATTCACAACAGCGTGGAAAATTGTCCGAATTCGAGTGTCTGGAGTTGAGCAGTACTTTTACAAAAGACAAACTCTTCTAGTTTTCTGATCAACTTTTTTTTCTTCTTCTTCTACCGGGAAAAGCTCTTCGCAGAATGTTTTCGGAGCAAAGTGAAAGCATTCCGAAGGGAATCCGCGACCTGAAGGAGAAAAAAAAAGAGGAAAAAAAAAACTCGAAATGCTCCTCTTTTTCCACCACTTTCCTTTGAATAATGCAAGGTGGGGCCCCTGAGTGGGTTGTGCGGTCTGTTTTGATTTCGAGTTTACTTCCGCCCAGAACACCTGCGGCCGCTTTTCACGATATCTTCGCACTCTTTGAAGAGTCTTGTGGCATCGACAACGGGTCCCTAGTTGTACCGAATTTAAAACTTAACTTTTAACTTCTTTTATATTGTATCTTACTTTTATTTATTTTTAGTATTTTAAAATAGTCTGGCGTTCGGTACCACAGGTATGGGGTTCAAATCCCGACATTGCCTTGGATGTTTGTAGTGGTTCGAATCCACTTTAAACCGTAGGTCCCGGTGCTAATAGGATCGTAGAGCGCTGCGGGGCAGTGTTACTTCGAGTCCGTGGATTACCATCAAGTTACACGCGCCCTCCTGGTAATGCAAAAGTGAGTAACGTCTGTGCAGCCCTTCTGGCGAAGATCACGGTCTATTTTCCAGCTGCATTAGAAGAAAAAAAAAGTATTTTTAAAATTTTTTCGAGTACCTCTTTAATTTTTAGAAACTTTATCTTCTTGTTTATACTAACCTTGTTGTTGACATATCCTCAGTGCCCTTCAGTGCGGGACTGGCATCCCGTGAGTAGTCTACTCAGGGATGGAGGGCAGGGGTTCTTCTGATGGAGCACCCATAGGTAGAAGTCTGACTTCTGCTCCGTGACGCTCTTACAGTCATAAGAGACCGGGACCTACTGCTTAAAGTGGATTCCGAACCACTACAAACATCCATGGCACCGCCGAACCCGAATCCTGTGGCACCGAGCGCCAGGGCGCTAGCCACTCGGCCATTCAGGCCCCTGCACCAACCTTAAAGCAGCCAATTAGAATTCTAAGCATATCTATGAATTAAGATGAGGAGGTTTAAGGCGTATTTCCCCCTGTTGGTAATCCGTAAACGGTAGGCCAGTTCGCAAATTGCCTGCTGGTCTCTCCCGCTCCTCCATCAGAATTAGCAGAGACGGGAGAAATAGAGTCGGAGGTCTTTCGTTACTTTCCGAAGTTTTTTTTTTTTTTAATGAAATTTATCTGGCAAACATATTAAAATTCGCTTCCTTAAATTCCTCGCTTAGATGATGCAAAAAAATGTGCTTTAATGTCTGTAAAACTGGGGCCTGAATTGCCGAGTGGCTATTGGCCGGTACCACAGATTTCAGGTTCGAGTCCCGGCGGTGCCATGGATGTTTGTATTGGTTCAATCCACTTTAAACAGTAGGCCCCGTCCAGCATTTACAGTAGTTTCCAGCATATTTATACCATAAATAAAAGATAAATAGGCAGTTCATAGCTGCTTGATGATCAAGTGGCCACCCTCGGGTCTTTGATTCAGGCTGTAATTCTGGTGGTGGCTTGGATGTTAACTTTAAAACTGTAGGCCATGATCTAATTAGCCTTCGTGTATAAGGGGGAAAGGTCGTAGAGACACGAACAAAACCTATACATTTATAAGGCAAAACAACATTTCTCGTAAAAGAAATTATATGCTTAATAAAAAAAAAAATAGGGTTACATTTTGAATATTACTGTGATATACTCTGCTATGTGAGGGCCTGATTACCGAGTGGCCATTGGCGTTCAGGTACCACAGGTAGGGTTCGAATCCCGGATGCCATGGGTGTTTGTAGTGGTTCAAAAAGGTGCCGGTTTTCGTAGAGCGTTGCGTGGCCATTATTAAATCTTCAAGCTACACGCTCCTCCTGGGTAATGGAAAGTGAGTAACGTCTGTGCAGCACTAAGGCATTCGGCCAAGCTGTCTAAGTGTTTGCCAGCTGCATTGAAAAGAAAAAAAATGTCTGTAAAACTAAATTGACTGTTATGATGTCGGGAAAATGGAAGATAACTGTCAGAACTAATAATATTACAAGTATATAGGATGTTGTCTTAAGATAAATAAAAAATAATCACCATTAAATTAAAAAATGATGAGGCAGGGATAATTATTTTTAAACATTTCAATTTGAATGTGAGTAGGAATGATACTGTCTTGTATTCATTTGTATTATGTGTGTTAGTCAAAAGAATTTTATGCATTTTTATTAAATTGCTTCAAATATCTGGCTGAGTTCAAATCAGCTTATATAAATTAATAAATGTTCTGTTCAAATAATAAATGTATATAATTAATGTTCTCTCGTGAAAATAAAAAAAAACGATGTGTTAACGATTGCTTCTGTTTTTAGATATAAAAAAAGATAAATTTTTATATTCATAAAGGAATAGTTTTAAGAAACTTATTGTATAATCAAGTAAAGAAATATTTAATATTTATTAAATACAATATTTTTTTTTCCCAATGCAGCTGGCAACCGCTTAGACAGCTTGGTCTTGATGCCTTAAGGCAAGCGCTGCACAGACGTTACTCACTTTGCATCACCCAGGGGGCGCGTGTAACTTGAAGATAAGCCACGGACGCGGAGTAACAATGCTCCCGCAATGCCCTATGATCCTATTTTACACACATCCAGGGCACCGCCGGGACTCGAACCCGAAACCTGTGGTACCGAGCGCTTTTCAGGCCTTTATTTATTAAATACAATATAGAAATGAGAAAATAATTCTGTAATAAAATAATTTTTTCGTGTAAGCAATTTGAAAATCCTTAATTTACTCAATTATTGTAATCCTGTACTGAGTTACTATAACAAATGAAACTTTTTTTTTTTTAATTTAAAAAAAAATAATAATAACTAATATTAAAACGAGATTAAAATTTTCAAAAATTCTGAATAAAGATATTTAAAAAGCATCTTAATAATTGAAATATACTCGCATAATGTTTTTCATTTTTATTTTTCATCTGCTGCACTATACAGCTTTAGTTCGAGTAAAATACCTTTTAATACAATATTTTAAAATTTCTTAAACTTAAAGTATTAAACTATTTTATTTATTAAACTTCTAAGCCTCTTGTGATTTTCTTTCTTTTTCAATTGAATATATGAATTCAAATATATTTTGAAAATGAGATTAACTATTATATAAACATAGATTAAGAATTGCCTTCTAAATGAATGCGAATTGTGAGAAAAAGTAAAAAAAAAAAAAAAAGGTTATTTAAATTTATCTGCCCAGCGCAGCTGCCCTTTTGGTTTCTCAAGGGTTGATTTAGATGGCAGATCTAAATGGCAGATATTCCGTGTAGGCGGATAATGCAAGACAGATTCGAACTTTTTTTGTCGAACCTAACAAAACTTTGTATTTTTAGAGATGGCACTAGGCTAACAAAAATGTTTTTTACTATTGCATATAAATAACTATGCATACAAAACACAATTGTTATACATATAAAAAAAATTGCGCGATAAATTTAAGATAGTGAAAATCTGAAAGAAGACGTGCAAAAGGGAGAATACTTTGCGGTGATTTGTAACCTCCGTTTCCTAGACAGAGGAAAATCTTGATTCAATATTTATTTCTGCGTTTTAAAGGTCTTTAATTTTTTTTCTAAAGCGTTTTTAGGTCATTTTATATTAATATCCGACCTTTTCCTCCCTTGGAGCCGTGGACGATGCACGGCTGGCCTTTTTTCAGGGACGGTTTTGTAGAACTTTCTGAATAGATGCTCACAGCGGCCTATGATCCACATTCCAAAATATTTAGTAATTATTATTTAGTAATTTGAAAGTTATAGACGGTAATTGGAAGATGTTTCAAATTCTAACAATTTCTTAATAAAAAGAAAATATATATAAAATCGAATAAAAGATTTAGTATTTTTTTGCATTCTGTGAAAATGTTTCTAAAGTAATCTCATTGAACAGAACTATTCACTTTGTAATTTCGCCGAATTATTATTTAACAATTCATACAACTCAGACGGATTCTCTTCCGATAATCGCCGATTCCCTTTCTTCAACCGAAAGCGGCAGAATGCAGCACAAGTATCCCCGGAACAACGGGCAACGGGCGTACCAGTTACGGAGTTCCTTGGTGGTTTTAAGAACCACGAAACCTCCCATCTTAAAATAATAAAACATTAGCATAAATTGTAGTTTCTTGAATTAATGAATAGAAATAATTAAAAATAAATAGAAGGAATTTAAAATTTAAGAAAAACATCTCCTGCTTGAGAACAATTAAAGCAGGAGATCGAAAAAAAGCTAAAGCTATCGATACAATCAAGAGTCCGTTGACGCCCAGATAGGACATCCGTATAAGAGAATTGGTCGAAGGATAGATTTATAGAGAAAACCTTGTGTCTGATCGCTAGCCTGCTCTTACGAGAAATTAGGCTTTTTAGCTTAACGCTAGCAGCAGTTACTTTAGCAACTACTTTGGTAATAAATATCCCCGAGAAACACAACCCTCTTGCGCTGTTGAACAAAACCATGGAATTCCTCCCAAGGAAACCACAACGCATGTATTTCGCTTTGACATTCGCCGACCACGAAAATTTACAAGGGGCTGGAAACGATCCCTCGCCTGATTGAATGCTAGAGATTCGGGTACCTTTATATGTGTGTGGAATACTGTGGATGAAACAGTACCCCATCCCTCCGTGCACCCCTCTCTGCGCTGACATCTATTTATCTCGACTGCGCCTTGGACGCTCGCCAAGTGATATATACAAGCGCCAAGAATACAAATGACCTGAAGATAAACGCTGTTTACTTCAGTGGGCAACTCATTTGCTTCGGATGTGGCGAATATTTGTGGGTTCATAAAGATCTCGCAGAACTGATAGGGCTTTGTTGGAGTGAAATGATGAAGGAGATATGATTGTGCACCTGCTCAGATACCTCTAAGTCAGGGGTCTCCAAACTACGGCCCGCCGGCCAAATTCGGCCCGCCGGTGCCATCAATCCGGCCCGCGACAGCGAATAGTTTATTGTTATTGTAATAAGTTTGATAAAAAAAACACATTAAAACGCTAGAAATTATAGATAATGGCAGAAAAATTAAAACGGTTTTGGCCATTGGTAATTACTGGAGTGAACAATATGGCTCTAAGGCTGGAAAGTTTGGAGACCCCTATTCTAAGTCATGCCATCTGTAAGGGATATGGGCATTAAAAATGATGGAGAATAATATATTTGATTCTTTTTCCTCGCTGTTGTTTCGGGGTTTGAAATGCTGAGAAAACTCAACCCTTTTTGAATTATTCCTTTTTTTAAAGCCATATCGCATATTTGTATCGCTTCGGAATATCGCGAATGAACATGCTAATTTGTTATTTTGGTCTCAAAGAGAAAAATAAATTATAGTTTAAAAAACTAAATAAACGCTTTTAGAGTTAATCAAACTAAAAAGTAAAAAATAATTATTAACATAAGAATAAAATGACTGACGAGAAAATGAATGTCACTGTTCTAAAAGCGTGGGGTGCTCGATATCAATCAGTTAAATTTTTCACTAGTTTCATTCCGAAATACAGAGTTAGTTTAAAAAAGTTATACAAAGCACCCCACGCTTTTAGAACAGTGACATCTTCATTTTCTCGTCAGTCATTTTATTCTTATGTTAACAATTATTTTTACTTTTTAGTTTGATTAACTCTAAAAGCGTGTTTTTTAGTGTTTTTAAACTATAATATTTAAATGAGGTTCCGGTACGGAGGACTGGAACTATAGTTCTTACAATAATTTAATTGTGAGTAAAACAAAGGCTAAATGCGAATATGTCGAGACAGCCAGGATTCGAACAGGAAATCTCCTGATGAGCAGTCAGGCACGTTATCCGTTGTGCCACTGGCCCAAGTAGGTTACAACGTCTTAGGTACTTTCATTCTACATGGGTTAAATTGCTCTTCATACGTTGAAATAAAATCACTAATCTTGGCGATCCTAATCATGATGAGATAATAAACTTATCAAACTATTTTATTGTCGTCGGTCCTCGATAAGTCTACAACGTTTAAATTAAAGCTGATCGCTTAAAGTAGGGCAAAATCGAGCCCAAAGAGTCAGTTACAAACAAACAAACAAACAAACAAACAAACAAACAAACAAACAAACAAACAAACAAACAATCATACAGGTGAAACGAATAAAAGCGGGCCTGAATGGCCGAGTGGCTGCGCTCTGGCGCTCGGTACCGCAGGTTTCGGGTTCGAGCCCCGGCGGTGTCATGGATGTTTGTAGTGATTCGGAATCCACTTTAAACTCTAGGTCTCGGTCCTAATAGGATCGCGTTGCGGGGGCATTGTTACTCCGCGTACGTGGCTTATCTTCATGTTACACGCGCCCCCTGGGTAATGCAAAGTGAGTAACGTCTGTGCAGCTCTTGCCTTAAGGCATCAAGACCAAGCTGTCTAAGTGTTTCCAGCTGCATTTGAAAGGAGGAAAAAAGAACTAATAAAAGCGTATTAAAAATAAAATATTTTTTTTTATCGCGCACAAACGAGAGAGGAACTATTTCTACTCGTCCTGGAAAAGAAAAGAATCTGTTCTACTACTGTTGCCCTTATTGCAGAAAAATGAACAAATAAATAATGTCAAAAACTGGTACGTTATCGGGATAAATGTCACTTTTCGAAACTCCTAAAAAAAGTCACGTTTTTCTCTTGACAGTAGAGTGAAATTCAGAAACAGTATTTTCTATTGGACGTTTCTTTGAAAGATGCATCTGTCAGGGAGGCTAGTTGAACAGAGTTCTTTAAGAATTTTCATTGGTATTGGCTTTGACAGAGATTATTTAAATTTTCAGGCCCAGATTATTTAGAAAGTAAACAAAATTAGATTGTAAAAGGACAACTTAAAAGAGTTTTTTTTTAATTTTTGAATCAGGTTGGAAGTTAGCATTCCTAAATTGCTCTGGAAGAACATCTGCTACTTGAAGAAATTTTTCTTATAAAGATATTGAAATGTAAACAATTTCTTCTTTGATTACAAAATAATTCCATTCATTTTTACAATAAACAACACAAAGATTCTTAAGCAAAATCGCGGATTATTATAGAAACATTGCACTGCTGCCCTTGTAGAAACTATTTTGTTTTCTTTCAGTGAATGCTTTAGTTTAGTTGCTGTGTTCTTTTTAGTTGAAAATATGCGAATCCTGTCATTTGGTTCATGTCTGTCTACACAATTGTTTTTTAACCTATTAAAATTAAAAGGTAAAAAAAAAAAAAATTCATCAGCACAGTGAAAAGAAATTTATTTATTTAGTTTTGCATTTTATGTTTTACTTACAAGGCTCATTTATATGCTATATAGAATTCATATGCATATTAACTCCTTGTACTATATGTGACACTAGCCCTACCCAGGGGCGCGTGTAACATGAAAATAAGCCACGGAGCGGAGCAACAATGCCCCCGCAACGCTCCTATGAGACCGGGACCTACGCGGTTTAAAGTGTATTCCGAACCACTACATACATCCATGGCACCGCCGGGACTCGAACCCGAAACCTATGGTACCGAGCTCCAGGGCGCTAGCCACTCGGCCATTCAGGCCCCGTAAAAAGCAGAAATTAAAACGACCTATTTGAAAATCCTTCGCTAGGGGTGAGAAGGGAGTTCGAGAAAGACTTCAATGCGCAGCAGTAGGGCAAGTGCAGCGCATCTTTGCCGCACAAATAGCAAATGAAACCGCTTTCGAACTTCCACTTCGAAACTAATTTAGCCTTTTTTTTTTATTAATCATTTAAATTATATAATTTTTTTATACGTCTATTTATTAATATCCCCATTTTTTTTTTTTTTTTTGCTTCTCCACAAATACTCATTCCACAACGCGATTCCAAAACAAGTTACACTGGGGATTCCACGAAGGAATGTTTTCCCACAATGCATCGCGGCCCTATCAGAGTGCAAATGCGTCTGCTGAATCAGGGTGCAGTCAGTACCGCAATCTCACAAAAATCACTTAACGCACACAAGTATTCATTACTTTATAAATAACAAAAACAAATTATATAATACAAAAAAAAAAAAATACAGAATTTCAAGATTACTATTCAATTATTTTATGAAGTTGTTTGGTTTTATTTATCATTTGCATCCATGCTCAAAAATGTACATTCACACATATGTGTCGATGCCAACACGCCTGGGTATTTTAGCCTTACGCTGCTCTGTTGAAAGGCATTTTAAAAATGCCCATGCTTTGCGGTAATAAATATCACAAAGATTAAAAAAAAAAAAAAAAAGAATTGACATACGCCCAACCTAACATGCTAACAGAAGATCTGAAATAAAGCAGAAAATACTGCATAAAATATTTTTCTCACATTTAAATCTTTGCGTTTTCAATGGACTAAAACTGTCTGTTTTCGTCTCTTAACTGCATCTCAGAAGCTTTCGATCGAAATGTCCGATTGTTTTGTCTGTTGAAAGAGCCTGAATGGCCGCGTGGCTAGCGCTCTGGCGCTCGGTATCACAGGTTTCGGGTTCGAGTCACGGCGGTGCCATGGATGTTTGGAGGGGTTCGGAATCTACTTTAAACCGTAGGTCCCGGTCCTAATAGGATCGTAGAGCGTTGCGGGGGCATTGTGACTCCGCGTCCGTGGCTTATCTTCAAGTTACACGCACCCCCTGGGTAATGCAAAGTGAGTAACGTCGGTGCCGCGTTTGCCTTAAGGCATGACCAAGCTCTAAGTGTTTGCCAGCTGCAGTAGAAAAATTTAAATAATCTAGAAAATTATTTTGTTATCGATGATTATTGACTGGAATCCCGAAGATTATTTTGTTTTTACTGCAACCTGATCAACCATTTTAATATCGAAATTGATGCTCCTGGTAGTATTTTTGTTTATGAGTTGTTTAATCACTTTTCATGGTGAGTTCATTAGTTTTAAAGTTAGAGTGTAATTTGTTTGTTAATTCATATTTCTGTAAACATTGAGTGCTTATGGAATATTAGGTGTGGTTTGGTTGGTCGCTCTACGGTCATCTTGTGCACACTTTAGGCTAAACAGACCGGGACCTACTTTTTAAAGTGGATTCCGAACCACTACAAACATCCATGGCACCGCCGGGACTCGAACCCGAAACCTATGGTGCGAGAGCGCTAGCCACTCGGCCATTCAGGCCCTATATGGAATATTAAAGAGTGTATTGATGAATATTGAATGCCGGAATCATTCCGCAATTTGCTTAAGAGCATAAAATATTATAGAAATGAATTTTGCGATAATTTACGCTGTCTCGATTCTTACTGGTAGTTTCAGATGGAAAATAAAAACTGATAATGATTGTATTCATTGAGAAATTTTAAAAAATGCTTTAATTGCTCTAATTGCTTGCATTGAGATGAGTGTGTTAACTGTGTTAGTTTAGCATTTTTATGCAAAAAAAAAAAAGGGGCTGTAAAATTGTTATTAGAAATAAGTGTGCCTTAATATTGAAAAATGTCTTCAACTGCCATTTTATAAATTAAAAATTATTTTCGGCATTTCTTAGATTTTATGAATAGTAGCATCAGTTTTCCAGTTAATACTTATTTTAACATTTATTCAGTACTTTACCTAAAGAGATTATTACATTTTACAACTTTTAACTTTTACAGTCTTAAATCATCTTTCAAAAACGAAAATTTCTCAAAACAATTTAGAGAGGTAAAATGTAAGCATGCATGTTTTAATAATGTAAATGTTCATAAAAACAGTTATTTTAAAGCTAGAATCTTGCTTGAATAATAAACTTTGAATAACTTTGCATGCAGAATGGAGCAGGAAGCAATAAAGAATAAAAAAAGCTGAACTATTCGAGTAAAGGCGATTCGGAGCAATAATGAGTGCAGCTCCTGTAATGAGCTCTACCTGCGCGAATCTATCTTCCCTTCGCATCTACGGGGTAATTAAAATTTCCCCAAACGCTTGCAGCACGGCCATTTATTTCGTTAATTTATCGGAGAGTGGTGGCAACGGCGCCGTCATAAAGGCACGGTCTCAGTCCGTTCGAAAAGCCCACAAGTTTTGATGGCCAACGTTTCATACGAGATGATAAAAACGGGGCTCTGATGTTTGGGAGAAAAAAAAAATGCTTTTAAAAAATGTGAGGAGAAATTTTTATCGTGAGTTATTTCGTTTAATACGCTCTCGAAGGCTTGAAAGTTTTTAAGACATTTTTAAATTAAAAATTCTGGTTTATGCTTCTCTCTGTTCTGTCTGTTCTCCAAATTATGTTTTCCATGGTCAAATTACTTAAAATTTCGGTCGTTGGTTTTAATTAACGTAACAAAAATAAGAAATCTCTTAAGATGTTTTTCTTCAAATTAGTACAAATAAATATAAACACTCATGTGGAAATTTTGTAACAAAAACAAGAACATTGTCCCGAGCATTCGTAAGAGTATTAAGAGAATATAAATACTTTTAAATAAAATAATGCAATCATATTACTCAAACTCTTATTAAGATTTATATTTTGCTTTGTGTAGGTATTTATCTTTAAACTGAAAGATAAATATCTACACAAAAGAAAAACTTTGAGATTTCGTTAATTAAAAACCAACGATCGAAATTTTAAGTAATTTGACCATGGAAAACAGTAAACCTAAGCTAAAATTAATTACCCATCTAAATATATGAATTGGGGCCTGACTGACCGAGTGTCTAGCGCTCGGTGCCACGGGTTTCGGGTTCGAGACCCGGCGGTGTCATGGGTGTTTGTAGTGGTTCGGAATCCACTTTAAGCCGTAGGTCCCGGTCTCCTATGATTGTAAGAGCGTCACGGAGCAGATGTCAGACTTCTAGCTACGGGTGCTCCATCAGAACAGAAGCTGCATCCCTCTACCCTCCTTCTATGAGGGGACGACAGCAACAACAATATATGAATTACCATATTTACCAATCTAAATATGAATATGTAGTTTAAGTTTAAGAAGGTTAAGAAGGATGTATGTTTTTATCATGCTTCTACTTTTTCCCACCTGTTCTCCACCTTAACATTTCACGTGACGTTAGAATTCCTGCGATATTATGTGAAATCGGACCCGTATCAAATGCTTATAAATCTGAACTGTTTTCATTAATGTGCGCAAGTTCGAATCCCCCCCCTGTATCGCTTTTCAGAAACGAAGAGATTCGATGTGACAGCCCTTCCCATCGACTGAAGAGATTCGAGAGCTCTTTGGTAGCTCCGCATCTGAAGGTCGTTTTCAAACCTCGGATTTTTTTTTTTTTTTTTTTTTTTTTTTTTGCACTTTCGCCAAATTGTTTTCGAAGTTATTTATTGAATCAAAATTGTTGAAAGAAAGTCGGTGAAAGGAGTCCGAAATGAAATGTATCGCGAAGAAACTTAATAATTTAAGATTTGCGATATGAATTATTACGCAGGATTCTAATTATTTAGGGACGGGGTCAGTCTCTATGCCCAAACACTTCGGAGATCATCAAATCTAAATTGATTACAAAAAAGTAATCTGTTACCTATTTCAGTTCAGATTACATTCATTAAATACGATACTTTACAAATAATACTAGCTTAGCATACGAAGAATAAAATTATTTTGAAAAAAAAAATTGCAAGATTGTTGCTTACATAACTCTGATTTATTGAAGTATTCAGAAATCGAGAAATCAATTTAGGGGGGGGGTGGAATTAGACCTCAGAATCGCATCTAAATGATCGCATCACTCACTTTCTCGGACCGGATGGGAATCAAACTACATACAGAGGAAGAAAGATGGGGAAAAAACTTGCAGAGGGGAAAAATCTAATCGTTCAGCAGCACTATTTATCCACGCTCTCCCTCCTCAGAACAAACGATCGCGTGCGAGTGACTCCCCCTCCCTCCCACTTGCATGAGAACACAACCACCTGAGTCCATCCCCCCCCCCCCATCAAGACATCCATCTGAGCTGGGTAGAATGTTGCGTGGGGAGGCGGAGGAATACAGATGAGTCAAGAGGCCGGGGATTCTTTCTGAGAAGAGTGACACCTGGTGGTGGTGCTTGTAAGCTATCGATGCATTTATGAATCACGCTTGACGGTTAAGTTTGGTTTGTCGATCTACGGTCATCTTGTGCACACGTTAGGCTAAACAGACCGGGACCTACAGTTTAAAGTGGATTTCGAACCACTACAAGCATCCATGGCACTGACGATTAGGAGTTGCCCAAGACGTGCAAAGATTTTCAGGGAGCTGAAAAGGGCAGGGTGGGCCGTGCATTCAGGTTCGAATTCAACTGAGGCCAGTGCTATTTTTGCCGAGTGGAGATCCTTCTCTGAAAATGCTTCAAGATTTCGACATCATTTCATTGGAAGATATGTTTGAAAAATTATAAATTAAGATTATATACATTTATCTTAACTTATATATACTTATCCTCCTTGTTAATTAAAATTCTTATATATATATATATATATATATATCAATAACATTATTATTTTTGTAATGAATGAAATTATCGTAAAACGCACAGGAATACATTATCTTAATTCAGAAAAAAAAAAAAGATTATTTCACTTTTAGATAGATGTATCATATTTATTTTAGTTTTATCAAAAATGAATTAGATTTTTTTTTTTTTTTTTTTTTTTAACGTTTAGTTTAAAATAAAATTAAAGCCGAATGTTAGAATGTTAAGCATTTTAGGTTTATGTGCTTAGAGACATACCATGCATTCAGGTGTTTGGAACTTTAATGTGAATGGATTGTTTCAATCGTCGTCCAGAGCCAACGAGCGTTGCGTTCACTGTACACAGAAGCGAGGAGACTTGATTGAACAACATTTAACATCGGCTTAATTTTGAGAGCTTTCAAGGTTCTATTCCACGCAGTTACGGGTCATTTATCCACGCAACATCAATAGACTAATTAGCAACATTAGTGCATAAAAAAATTAATTTCAATTAAAAAATCCTTCATTCCTATAACCCCCTTCCATTTCAACATCAGAAAGCCCCGACGACGGGGAGGGGGTCCAACGAAGATCGCTTCAGTCGAATTCGCTTAAATCAGGATTAAAGAAAATTTCATGCAAATATTACAAAAATAATTGTGTACCGGAACTCATAAAGAATCGTTTTAAATATTATTTAAATAAACGTACATTTTTTAATAGAGGCAACTCTCTATAATTTGACTCTTCTAAAATTTCACAGTCTAAACTATTCCTCCGTTATTTTGAGAACAGACGTTTTCCTTGCAAAATTCTAATTTTTTTTTTTTTTACACTTTTTGTTTTTGTTTTCGTGAAACATTCACAATTGAAAAAAAAAATAAATAAATAAAGACACAAAAGGTTGATTTAGCTGAATACTTTTCTGCTACCTAAACACACTAGAACTGGTAAAATGCAACATCAAAATTAAAAAAAACACCCTCAAGGGTGGCATCTGGTGTTCGCACCTTCTTTCCCTACTCTTCTAACCCAACCGAAGAATTACAGAACCATAGATTTATCGTGACCATCCCTGCTACGGACAGAAGAATTTCAGATCATTTTCATCAATAGGGTTTCGAACCCAACTCCTCTGATTGAAAATCAATCCACCAGATCGCTGGCACTCGTGAGAATTGTTTGTAAAAACGCATTTTTGATTCCCCCTGTCATTTTCACATTTTAAATATGTTCATTATAATATTGTATGCCAACTGATAGAAGTGAAAAACAAATTCTGTGCAAATGCTATTGATATCGTCTTAAGATCAAATATCCTTTTTGTAGTACGAATATCAATTTTTTCCCTCATAAAAACGTTTTGCATTTTTTTTTTTTTTTTTAATTTTAGTTCTTAATCTATCGAACATAGCCTAGTCCACATTGCACCTTTTTTTTGGGGGGACTAATTTTTATCATTACCTTCTACTTTAGAAACTTTTAAATAATATGTTAAAGAAACAGGGGCCTGAATGGCCGGCTAGCACTCTGGCGTTCGGTGCCACAGGTTTCGGGTTCGAATCCCGGCGGTGCCATGGATGTTTGTAGTGGTTCGGAATCCACTTTAAACCGTAGGTCCCAGTCTAATAGGATCGTAGAGCGTTGCGGGGGCATTGTTACTTCGCGTCCGTGGCTAATCTTCAAGTTACACGCCCCCTGGGTATTGCAAAGTGAGTAACGTCTACACAGCGCTTGCTTTAAGGCATCCAAGACCCAAACTGTCTAAGTGTTTGCCAGCTGCATTAGAAAAAAATAATTGTTAAAGAAACAGAATTATCGTAATAGGTTGATGTGTGCTTTAGTACTCGTAATAATTCGGCTTAATGCGATCTACTTTTTCCTTTTATGTAATCATTTGCGAGTGCAATCTTTTTCAAACACTGCACTGCCTTAAGAGAAACGAAAATTTAAGATTATACGTCTTTGTTAACGAACAAGATTGTTGTTTAAATTATTTAAAAACTTTATTTAGTTAAAAAATAAATTTTTTGCACTTTCGAACAAACGAGTTCCGATTGCCGATTTCAATTATCATCTTTTCGTTAAAAGATTTTTATAAATGGGGAGCCTAAATGGCCGACTGGCTAGCGCTCGGTACCACAGGTTTCGGGTTCGAGTCCCGGCGTTGCCATGGATGTTTGTAGTGGTTCGGAATCCACTTTAAACCGTAGGTCAACGGTCCTAATAGGATCGTAGAGCGTTGCAGGGGCATTGTTACTCCGCGTCCGTGGCTTATCGTCAAGTTACACGCGCCCCTGGGTCATGCAAAGTGAGTAACGTCTGTGCAGCGCTTACCTTAAGGTATCCAAGACCAAGCTGTCTAAGTGTTTGCCAGCTGCATTAGAACAAATTTTTTATAAATGGTTGTTAAGCAATTAAAATAACAATTGCAAAAAAAAAAAAAAAAAAAAAATGAAAGTTAATTTGGCTAATTTTTTCTCTTCGATTGAAAAGTTTTAATTTTCTGCAAGTGCGACGACAACGAGAAACATTCATAGAAAATATTAGGAGGGGGGCGGTAAGTGACGTCGTTTCTGCGCATTTCGTCATTTGGCAATCCATTGTATACTACAAAGTCATGTCAAAGGCGTTTTAAGGTTAGAGTGACTTGTTTACTCGTAAATAATAAAATCTGAAACTTTGTTTTGAAATTTGTAGTGAAATAGCCAGCAAATACCAGAAGAATTGTATGCTTTTTGAGTTTCACGAGGGTAATAATACAACGATTGCTACCAAAAACATTTGCGATGTTTATCCGTTCTTAAATGCCAAAGATGGTTTCCTAATTTCACATTCGATAGTTTTGGTCTTTCAGACTCTTGTCGATCAGGAAGACCCACAACTTTGGACAATGGTATGTTAAGGACGGAAGCAAATCCGTTTCAGACAACCGAGGAATTAGCAAACACTCTTAACCAACCTTGGTGGACCCTCCAAGAACACTTGCAGCAGGTAGGCGAGGTAAGCAGAGCAGGGGGTTAGGTCATCTGTCCGGAGAAAACAGAGCTAATCGATCCACCCTGTTAGAACTGACATAGAATTATACCTATGCAAACTGCTTCCACGGCACAATGCAGAAGCGTTTTCAATCGCTTGATCACCACAGATGAAGAATGGGTCCTCTATGATGATCCGATATGCAAAAGGCGATGGCTGCCTCTGAATAAGTCAGCCTCACATCCAAATGAAGGGCTTTTGGAGTGGCTTGGTAGAGTATTAGCGAGGTCGTTCATTTTGAAGTGCTGAAATCCGGACAAACTGTGAATGCAGACCTTTACTGTGAAAGTATTGGATCGAGTCAATCAATATTTAATTGACTATAACATTTTCTAAGTGGCAAAAAAATTTTTAAATTCGGATGATGTCCAAAATGCCGCCTCCAGAAATTTTGTTCTAAAAACCAACTGATTTTTTATCGATGCGAATTGAAAATTTGCACACTAGATGGCAAAGGGTTGTTGATTACGAGTCCAATGATTACATTATTGATTTAAAATTAAAACTTACTAAAAATATATCTGTTTTGATCTAATGTAGAAAAACGACATTACTTTCCGGTGGCCCCAATATTAACAGAAAATAAAGTAACAGTTTTCTCCTCTTTTAAACCAAATCTGTTTTTAAATATATAGTTTAACATATTTTATTAGATAAATTAAAAAGCTTTCAGGCATTCTTTAACTTTCAAATATTTCTCTGTAACACAAGCGATTTATAGAACAGGCATCATAATGACGGGACATCATAATCAAAGTGGAATGGCAAGGTAATTGTTCGTTGGGTTTCCAAACTGGGAAGATCGGTTCTAAAGTTCCCCTGTATACGCCACGAACGGACACACTCGAGAGCTAATCCATAGAACTGCAAGTTACTGCCACTGGACTCAGGAGGAAGCTGTGAACTTTCCTTTTCTCAGAGTGCCCTTCTAAGTTCTGATGGCATAGTGTCAGTGTGCCCCCTTAACAAGCTTTCACTTATTAAAAAGTTATTTATAAATTCAGAGGACTTTTGAATCCTGGTAAATAATCAAAATATTTGTCCACAAAAAAAAAGCATTTTTCTATATGGCGTTTTATAATACTTTTATATTTAATATAAATTACAGAGAATTTCTTGGGGGCACTGTTCTTTCTTCTCGATAATGTATTTCTTCTGATTCCTAATTATGAAGAACTGCACAAATCACAGGATTTTTGATAAGTGTAATATAAAAAGGATATATATATTCGCATCCTTACCCTAGATCACGTGACCATTCCGATCATCATCACAATCCTATCAATGTGTATCTTTCTCCAATGAACTTTATGCGTACAACTCTGGAGTAAAGGCCACAATCAGGTCAAGGAACTCCGTTAACATTGAATGATGATGATAAGGATACCCTGTCGCTAGTCTGCAAACGAGAGTGGAGCGGCTTCGATGATGGCGTCTACCCTCAGGGGTGGTGCGCAGAGTAGGGAGAGAGAGGAACTGGTATACTACAGGACAAAAGATTTTCCGCCCCATCATTGCCAGGCTACCCATGCGGAATTAGGATGAAAGGAGGCACTATGTATTTGCTCGGATGCATGTTTTGAGCCACCAAATGCTAAGCGGCGCGGATGAATTATTCCACGAACGGTAGATTCTTGCCTCGAGGTGGATTTTCGTGACGGTTGCAGTTATTAGATCAGTGAAGTTCCTTTTTCTTCCTTTCTGTATTCCTGCTTTAGAATTGCTTATTTCTTATAAGAAATTTTTTTTTAATCAGGTTCTTTTTAATTTTTTGTTCCTTTGATGATGACGGCGTTTGAAGAATTTGCAACGAACGATTAAGATTCTTTTCATCTGCATGCATCGATATTGCCTTTGGAAAAGGGCGAAAAATAATTTAGTCATTGCGGCTTCTATTTGCCCTGCAGAGCACATTCTTTAAGTTTCCTTTTGATTTTGGTATTGAAATATATATATATAGTCATAGTCAGGTAAAAAATATTATTCAAATTTATAAGTTAGGGTACAGAACAATGAATATACTGTAGAACACTGAATAGAGCATGGCTCGCATTGACTGAGTGGATTCGCTATATACGGAAACACCGAAATAAGGAAAAATATCTACAGTATGTGTAAATATTTCATTTTTATGCATAATAAAAAATAAATATTGAGATTTTTTTAAAAAGGTAACGAAGAATTCGATACGTGATATTGCATTGATTTAAAAAGAGTTCAGTACTGAATTCTATTTCTGTTGTTAATGAAAAAAATGGTAAATCAAACAGTTTTTATGTACTGATTTGTTTCCCATTTCTACCTAAAAATGTTGTCTCCCATATGTGTGTAGAGACAAAGAGTATTAAATGCATTTAAAAATATTATTTAGTGAAAGTCACATTTACTCTGTTGAGCTCAGTTTTAAAATGGAATAACGGATGGCGATAAAAATTGTAGACATAAAAAAAAAAAAAAAAAAAAAAAAAACACGTAAATAGTGATCCCAAATCCGACAAGGATTTTCATCTTCCAATTTAGAATAAATTTGAATACACAAAAAATCATTTTCATATGTTTATGCGCGTTTGCTTATGTTTATTTATTTGTTTTGTTATTTTATTTTTATATTTGTTGTTTAACTAAAGTTCGCATGTGTTCTTAAAAATCTGAAAACATCTTTATAAAAATGACCCAATAAATTCTCTTAAATAAAAGGGGCATAGGACGGGGAGAGCTTAGGTCAGTGCTTTAGTGCACTGCATGGAAGAAGGAAGTGGTAGAAAAATGTCTTCCTGGTGAATTTTCCTGTTCCACAAAGTACAAGTATTGATGGGGCCTGAATGGTCGAGTGGCTAGCGCTCTGGCGCTCGGTACCACAGGTTTCGGGTTCGAATCCCGGCGGTGCCGTGGATGTCTGTAGTGGTTCGAATCCACTTTAAGCCGTAGGTCCCGGTCTCATATGACTGTAAGAGCGTCACGGAGCAGAAGTCAGACTTCTACCTACGGGTGCTCCATCCCAACAGAAGCTGCCCCTTTCCCTCCATCCATGAGTAGATCACTCGTGGGATGTCCGTCCCGCACTGCAGGACATTGAGGATTAGTCACACAAACAAGTATTGATAATGTACCACGCTAACAACATCTCCCCATGCTTTTACCCATGCTACCATGTAACATCTACCCATGGTATTTATAATCCAGCAGCCCAGCAGTGGATGTAGGACTATAAATGTGCAATGGATCTAATCTGAAGAGCACAACGCCAAGAACGTGGATACTTCATTTCATCCGAACGGTATTCATATGTGTAGAATCGAAAGAATCGTTCAGTTTTTGGAGTATCAGTACTGATAGTCCCACTCTACTGCGAAGACTCTTCCAAAGCCTGTCCCCCCTCCCCGCTTAATTAATGATCCAATCACCCATTCATCTGCTCGCTCTCCATTGGGGCCAACGCCGTGGAACATGCGAACACCCTCCCTTTCCCCCAAGCCGAGCAATTCGAATATAATCGAATCCATTCATCATCTCTTGTCCCAAAGCGTCAACACAACAGCCATCCACGAATAAATTGTGCCTGCAAATGAGTGCTTCCGTTCCACCCGCTTGTCAATCCATCTGAGGGACTCGCTCAGAAATGTGGACAGAAGGATGGACTGTGAATAAAACAGATTCCACTTATTAAATATTTCCCTAAAAAGGGAACAGTTTTCGTCACATACTGGTTCGAAATACTCTTGTTTTTTAAAAGTACCTATCAAAATATTATTAGTGATGTTGTAATTAAGGTTATTCAATAAAGAAGGAACCTAGAAGGTGGTTCAGTAGTGGTGAACCTCGAAGTCGGGGTGGGGGAGGGGGAGGATGTGAATTTGAAAATTGCCGCTTTTTATTTCCATATTAAAAATCGATTGAATAGGGTTGATTTCTTTCCTTTTTTTTTTTCTGCATTGTTGCAAGTATGCAACTAACTTTTAATCTTTGATTAATTGATATTAATGGCAATATAATATAATACAGAAATCATAATAAATAATTTAAGCAAATCTAAACAGCGTTGGCAATCGTCCGTTGAAAATCAAATGGATGATCCATAGAGTGGCAAATGTTCATTGAAAGGATTTTTAGAATGCATTTTGGAGACGAATGCGATCAAAGTATATCATCTTATTAAAATGTTGGAGAGCAGGTATTTTTAGCATGGCTTGGGCTGCTGGGCGCGTGACCTTGAACCACGCAAGCCCATTCTAATTGGGGGGGCTTAATCATTGTTTTCTTTTCTCCATCGCGGGAATCCAGCAAGTCGCCATTTACATCCAATGAGTCAACGGATCAGTGTATTCGCCTTCCTTTGCAATCCGTTCATTTGTGTGCGGAATGGAGGGGCCATCTCCAATGAGTCCGGATCTAAGCCCGTGAGGAAAAGATTTTTCTCCGCGATTCGGATTACACAAGAGGAGGTAAAGACCCCCCCCGCTCATCTTCGAGGGGGAGGGTCCTCTTTTTCCGGAAGCAGGTGCGAGGGTCGTTGTGATTTGCATTTGCTCCAGGTATAATTATGCAGCAAGTAAAGAATTTATTTCGTGCTGGAGCTCTCTTGAAAAACGAGGTCAATTCTTGTAAGCACTTATAAGCATTTCGATCACCGGTTGCCAAAGCAGGACAGCACCGCCCTCCTGGTCAAACGACTTGGACAGAGACAGAATCCCTGAATATTTGAGGGTATTTAAAAAAAACTAAACGCAAGATGCATAAAATAAGAAAATTTATCTTCGTCCATGCTTCTGCTAAACAATGTTTCCCAGCTAACAAGTCACACTCAATTTAAATCAACTCTCGCTCCCATTACGGATTTGGAGATATTCTAAATGTGGATTTTCTGCATCTTTTTTTTACAAATACAAAAACAAAATGTTGTTGTTATCGTGTCTCTCATGGAAGGAGGAAAGAGGAGTGCAGATTCTGTTCTGATGGAGCACCCATAGGTAGAATTTTGACTTCTGCTCCGTGACGCTCTTACAATCATAGGAGATCGGGACCTGCGGCTTAAAGTGGATTCCGAACCACTACAAACATCCATGGCACCACCGGGACTGGAACCCGAAACCTGTGGCACCGAGCGCCAGAGCGCTGGACGCTCGGCCACTCAGGCCCCCAAAAACAAAATAAATTCCATTAATTGCAACAAGAACCGAGAGGTGCAGCAGCAAATGAGTTGCAGTTTAAATTTCAAGGTCAGCAAAAAAGCAGAAATCTTCAGTTGCACCACTGCTTCACGCTCTGTAAAACAGAGGCTTTAAACTGCTTCTCCTTCTTCGTGTTTAGGGCGGTCTCACATTTGCTAGCAAGGAAAATGAAACCTACTGCACTTCGTAGTCAATTAAGAATACTGCTGACGAAAATAAAACTGAGCATTCATCCTAAGATGGCGACGCATCAGGTTCGTTTTTTTTTTAAAGATCTTTTTTTTTTTTTAATTTTTAATTTTCGCATAATCCTTAATTTTCTACATTTTCCTTGTCCGACAAGGATGCAAGATAGTGTTTAGAGGTATTTTCAATCGATTTAGAGTATTATTGTAAATCATTTCATAAAACATGTTAAACAGGTGATAAGTTCTTTAAATCCATAAAAAAATGGGATCTGATTTTTAATTTTACAGTTTTTTCCGGTGTACAGTTTCCAGTGTTGTGTTTTCGTCCACCTTATTTTCGCATTTGTGGAGGATCCTAGCGATCCTACTTATCAAGGGAAAGGGACCCTGGTCGATGGAGCATTGTACGAAAACCTCATTCTCTCTGATTTTGAAGTATGCTGCAGAGACCGTGACCCCGAAGAAAGCTCATATGTTGAGCTCATGCCATTCAAGAAAAGGGCGCACACATCGCCGGTTACATTGGAACAATCAATTAACCAAAAGTTGGTACTAATCCTCAGCGTCCTGAAGTGCCACGGGCATCCCATGAGTGATCTACTCATGGATGGAGGAAAAAATTTCGCAGCTTCTGTTAGGATGGAGCACCTCCTAGACAGAAGTCTGACTTTACCCTCTGACTTTTCCGTGACATCTGTACAGTCATAGGAGACCGGGACCTACGGCTCTCTGGTTTTCCGAACCATGCTACAAACATCCATGGCATCGCCGGGACTCGAACCCGAAACCTGTGGTATTCGGCCATTCAAGAAAAGTTTTTTCGTCCACCATTATTTTCGAACAATTTGTGGAGAATCCCTAGAGGTTCCCCAATTTGCTCCTACTTATCGAGCGTACCCCATGGTCGATGCATTGTACGAAAACCTCATTCTCTCTGGTTTTGTAGCGTACTCGAGACCATGTCCCCTTTAAGAACATATGTTGAGCCCTGGTCTGTTCAAGCCCGGGCGACACACATCAAGTTACATTGGAACTATCAAATGTTGTTCATGCTATTAATGTTGGGACATTCAAATTGGATTGAATTAATTAAAATATACAATCTCATGCGTGACATGAGACACAAAAGGATTTCAATCAATACTATAGATACAATAATTATTTTACGATACATACTACTGCATTGTTGTGTGTGCGTGTTACATTGTTTTTTGTAATACAATGTATACAATATATTTTGGCAACTTTATAGAATACAGTTGTTGTCGTCGTGTCACTCATGGAAGGAGGGAGAAGGGGTGCAGCTTCTGTTCTGATGGAGCACCCGTAGGTAGAAGTCTGACTTCTGCTCCGTAACGCTCTTACAGTCATAGGAGACCGGGACCTACGGCTTAAAGTGGATTCCGAACCACTACAAACATCCATGGCATCGCTGAGACTCGAACCCGAAACCTGTGGCACCAAGCGCCAGAGCGCTTGACACTAAGTTTATCACAAAACCATGGCCCGCGGGTTACATACACCCCACCCACACATTTCTTCTGATCGGATTCATCATATACACATTTCATTCAAAATATATATTTAATAACTGTTTTGAAAGATATTCAAATTTTGATGGAAATTTTAAACTGGTAACATGATACAGATTTAGTTGAATGAAAAATAAATATTTAGATCAGTAGTTATCAATGGGTGCGCCCTAGAAGATTCCGAGTTACGCCCTGTTGTATTCTCGAAAAATATGTGTCCAGTATAAAAATAAATGTACTATTTTTCTAGTCAATTTTTCATTTCTAAAATAGCTAGATTTCATTACAAACAACCAGCATTTCTGGTAGCTTTTTTTTTTTTCCTTCTTTCTTCACATAAAAAGTCGCCAAACAGCAATAATGCGCCAAAAGGTTTTCGAAAAACTATAAGTGGTCATTTCCATGATTGTCTATTAGGACACATCTATATGATTTTCAATGTTAAAACAAATTTCCATTGCAATCTCTATAAGTATTAGTCTGTGGAGTTGACCATCTGAATAAAAAACTGTGAGGTGTTAGTAAAGGATGCTTATTTGTCAAAAATTTGTATACAGAACGCCAACAATTATTTGTTTTTAAATGGGCCTCAGTTACCAAAAAGCTTGAGAACCACTGATTTAGATATTTCGAAATTAGCTTATTCAATGCTTTATTTTATTACAAATCAGATCTTTTGTCAATAACATTCTAGTCTGGATGCCGATTGCCTATTAATGTGCTTATAATTTTTTTTTTATCTCTACGATAGTTATTGCGAAAATCATGTTCTATATTTAAGTTGACACAGGTTTCGGGTTCGAGTCCCGGCGGTGCCATGGATGTTTTTAGTGGTTCGTAATCCACTTTAAACCGTAGGTCCCGGTCCTAATAGGATCGTAGAGCGTTGCGGGGGCCTTGTTACTCCGCGTCCGTGGCTTATCTTCACGTTACACGCGCCCCCTGGGTAATGCAAAGTGAGTAACGTCTGTGCAGCACTTTCATTAAGACGTCCAAGACAAAGCTGTCTAAGTGTTTGCTAGCTGCATTAGAACAAAAAAATATGACTTCGGCTCCGTGACGCTCTTATAGGAGACCGGGACCAACAGTTTAAAGTGGATTCTGAACCACTACAAACATCCATGGCACCGTTGGGACTCGAACCCGAAACTTATGGCCCCGAGCGCTAGACACTCAGCCATTCAGGTCCCATAGAATACAGTTCTACGATCAATATCATAATTCTTTTTCCTACTTCTTAATTCATTACACGAAATCTGCCAGTAGCCCACCATGGGGCTGTTGCGCCAATCATGAGGATGGATTCACTATACTCCGAACAATGAGCAAAAGCGTTCTCTCTAACTGCGTGTTCTTCCTTTTTCAGATTTTCAAGGCGAACACGAACCCGTACACGAGCGTGAAGCGAATCGTCGACCCTCCGATCATCGCCTCGAAGGTCCGGTTCGTACCCTACAGCCTACACCTCAGGACCATCTGCATGAGGGTGGAGCTCTACGGGTGCGTCTGGAAAGGTGAGTCCACCTGCTGCAGTCGAACATGAACATTACCCCTTTTTTTTCTTTTTATGAATATCAAGCTGTAACAAAAGTTCTGTACGCTTTATCTTTATTAAGGATAAATGTAAGACGTGACGTCTCAACGATGCCAGTTCTAAGTACCCTAGGTAGATCCTCTGTAATAAAGTTAAGCTCAATAGATCTTTCTGTCAACAGAATAATGGCCAATTCCGCACTTATCCAACGGAATGGCCGTTCAGCCAATTCTATCCACCAGAGAATTATGATGAGTTGTTAGGTGACGATCCAACGACAACATCTCAAGTTGACTGTCAGCAGCTAAGACGCTTGAATTCACTTTTCAGAAAAGGCGGCCAACAGAAAGAACTCCGCAGTTAGTTATTGCAGAGCTCCTGTTAGCGACGTCCTCTGCTAGACCTGGATTAAATCGCATTTCTGGCTGGCTTAACCACGCGACAAATAACAGCTTTTTCATCAAGTACGAATGAACTGAATGAGCTGAGCAGAAAGTTGAAGACAAAGAACTCATTCAGAGATTTCAAGCTACTTTTGGCCTCGCGTATAAACAGATCTTACAACTGTTGCAGTTGTGTGAGAATTAAATCAGTTAATAATTCGCCATTACACTTTCATTAAGAAGACATGCTTTCTTCAGGACAGCAAAATGATACTTGCTGCTACATTAGTTCCTTTTTAATTTGGAAATTTTCAAAAGCGTCAAACGAATTATTTCAGAAATAAATATCTATGCCATATGTGCTCGGTCGTTATATATATCTCGGTATATATATCGGTCGTTCTGGGGGCATTTCTCGAAAGAGGGCGCGAATATTATTCGACGTCCGAAGAGGGCGCTCGTCGAGTACCGTCGGGGTGAGCCTAAACTCTCGCTGAGACAATTTGTCTCACTGTGTATCTGACGATTACTTTGGTTTAAAAATTATTCATCTTCCACTGAATAAGATGAACTAGCTCAGAGGTAATCTCCGACAGCGAGGTTGAGGGTTCGAATCTGAACTCAGCTCTTTTTCGCACATTTTTGCTACATCGTGCTCTTCATTATTCATACTTTCCGACTAGTAATTAAGTTAGGTTTTTTTTTTATTGTACACTTTTTCACCCCGAATTTAAGATTTAACTTCTTTTATTTTGTATTTTTACTTTTATATCATTAGTATTTTTAAATTTTTGAGTACCACTTTAATTTGAATTTTTAGAAACTTTATCTTTTATTTTTATACTAACCTTAAAGCAGCCCATTATAATTCTAATCCTATCTATGAAGTAAGTATGAGGAGGTTTAAGGGGTATTTCCCCCTGTTGGTACTCCGCAATCGGTACGCCAGTTGCCAGCAGCTGCTTCAAGCGAGTGCTCTCTTGTGTGCTTTCAGACGGACTGGTGTCGTACGCCATGCCCCAGGGAGAGCGTCTCGGGGTGGACGTGGACTTGTCGGACAAGACCTACGACGGCATCAAGGACGACAGCCACCTGCACGGGGGGACTCGGACAGCTGACCGACGGACGGAGGGGTGGCGACCACTTCGCCGACGACGAGCACGGCTTCGGAAAAGGTTCTTTTTTTTCTCTTTCTCCCACGCCCCCAGAAAATGCTAAACGCCCTCGGGCCGTCCTAACAGTCTTCAATTGTCCTAGACAAACTGAATCGATTGTCATGTGTGTTGTTCTTGCTGTCTAGGCAGCCAGTTTGACCCTGACCTTCATTTCGTAGTGTTTAACTTATTAAAATTTTTAGTTTAATTTTTTAAATCTGTGTAATTTCTCTTTTTTATTTTTCACTTTTTGTATTCTTTTTAATTCTTAACCTTGGGGACTTAAATTTTTGCTCACTACCTGTAATGCTCATATTCTATTTGCGTTTTATCAATGCCTTCATCCCAATAAGCGAGGTGCTTTAGGCCTTATAGGGGCCAAGGAGAACCGAGAAACAAGGACTGACTCCCCGCCCACGCTCCACCACTTTCGAGCAAAACGATCTCTCGTCCATCCTCCCAAGTTTCGAAACACAGTAGAAAAAGAAAAAGATATTTTAAACAGCGCATCCATTATGAAAATTAGACTCTTGCATTTATAAAATCCTTCGTTGCAATCAAACTCTGCATGCACACGCAGAACGGGAGACACGAACCATGTTTTATGAAATGGTTGTCTTCGATTAAAACAACGAGTGTACGATCTGCAAACGAATAGTGTTGTGTGTGTTGTTCTCGCCCACCTTCACAGCTGGCAAAAGCAGTGTTGCACAGCTGATGAAACGTTTTCTCTCTCTCATTATCTGCTCTGAGCCTTCACTTTTCTACTGGGGCCTGAATGGCCTGGTGTCTAGCGCTCTTTCGGGTTCGAGCAGTGCCATGGATGTTTGAAGTGGTTCGGAATCCACTTGATGGCGTAGGTCCCGGTCTCATTTGACTGTAAAGAGCATCACGGAACCAAGTCAGACTTCTACCTACGGGATGCTTTAAACATCACAACAAAAGCTGCCTCCTTTGCCCTCCATCCATAAGTAGATTACTCATGGGTTGTCCGTCCCGTACTGCAGGACACTGAATATTAGTCGCAACAACTTTTCGACTGAGAAGGAGATGTGGAACAGAGGGCGAAATGAAGCGCGGTTGTGTTCCGGTCGTCATGAATGAAGTATTTACTGCAAGGACTTCATTCTAAAAAATGGATGCACGTAACACCATCTGTTCCAAAGTCACCCATCAGAAATGAAAGGCATAAGCGGAACGTGTTTAAACCGTTTATGTGTTATCAAACATGTGTGTGTTACTTTTTTCTATTGTTTGATATCTATAAGAAATTGCAAAGCACATGAATTCAAAACTGAATCTGAATCTTAATTCGAATTGTCATGTGCAGCTTTTATTGACATTTATGACATTTATTGAGTCAGGTTCACGGGTGTACGCGGGTGTGTGCGGTCGAAAAGCAAATTATTTATTTTTATTTATTTGAGTCATTATGCAGACATTTCAATGAAACTACTTCTTCAATTAGAATTGAATGCGACTGGCATTTATGAGAATACCTACTGGCGTATACAAATCTACTTCAACTTATCTACGTGGGTGAAAGAAGATTACTCTTGGGTATCTTAGACCAGAGATCTCGACTTTTGAAACAACTGGTCTAGAGTTTGGGGGAACAGAAGGGGTTCCCCCCTATTATAAATTTGTTCAAATTATCTTCAGGTCTAAGGAGCCTGAATGGCCGAGTGGCTGGCGCTCTGACGATCGGTACCACAGGTTTCGGGTTCGAGCCCCGGCGGTGCCATTATGTTTGTAGTGGTTCGGAATCCACTTTAAACCGTAGATCCCGGTCTAATATGAGCGTAGAACGTTTCGGGGGCATTGTTACTCCACGTCCGTAGCTTACCATCAAGTTACACGAGCCCCCTGGGTCATGCAAAGTGAGTAACGTCTGTGCAGAGCTTGCCTTAAGGCATCCAAGACCAAACTGTCTAAGTGTTTGCCAGTTGCATTAGAAAGAAAAAAATCTTTAGATGTAAGTTTTGGTTTTCTGCAGCGAAAGGGTTGAATCCGTGCAATTTTTTCTGCTCTTTTGATGTGCACTGAAGTTTTCCCTTCTGCTTCAGGATACGAGTGGGTGGGCTGGCGGAACGACAGTGGCGCCCTCTCCGGCGGCACCCCGACTCCCACCAGACCCATAGAGATCCTGTTCACGTTCGATGTGGTGCGCAACTTCTCCGCCCTCCACCTCCACTGCAACAACATGCACTCCGGCAACGTGCAGGTGAGTGACATCCATTCTGTTGCGCTGCATCGTACATAAATATCCATGCAACGACATTTTAAATCGTTGATTTTTCTGCATAACTTGCTTTCTTAGAAATTTTAGTTTCTATTATTTTTAAAACAAAATGAATTGCGAATTTTAGTTTCTATTATTTTAAAACAAAATGAATTGCAAATTTTAGTTTCTATTATTTTAAAAACAAAATGAATTGCAAATTTTAGTTTCTATTATTTTAAAACAAAATGAATTGCAAATTTTCACTGTTTATATTTTATGACCCGCTTAAAAGTAAAAATTTCAACAATGAATCAGGTTTTCTTTCAACTTTGCATGTAGTCGTGCACGTGCAGTATAGAATAGACCAGGGATGGGCAAACTTTTTCGGTCGCGGGCCAAAAATCGAAAAAAAAAAAAAAAAAGTTTGGCGAGAAAAGATCAATTTTTCTAAAAATTTTAAAAACAACATACAAGTATTACAATTTAAATATGTTAATGAGATGAACGAAATTGCGACTTCATTTTTTAAAGTTCCTTATAGTGAGGTTCAAAGTGAGATGTACTGAAATCGAACCAAAAGAAAAATCCGCTGGCTGGAGCTTAAAATGCGCAGTCTGCCTCTTGTGAGGTCTAATTCACCTATATTGGATTCTCATATGTCTGCTACCCGAGAAAGAGATAACGCTTGTTGGCGCAAAAAAATACACTTTATTGGCAAAAAATACACTTTTGATGGCCATTTTTGTGCACATTTAATCAAAAAGCTATTCATGTATCTGCTATACTTTCGTGTTCTTTGTTGCTTCATACAATAATTTAACAGTAGTATCCGCAAAACAATATTTTTAAAATGTTGGTTCTGAACGTGTGGGTTCGCTTTACTCATATTCACTGCATCGGCTATTATTTATTTACTGTGGATATTATTGGCTGTTTATGAAGGCCATTATTAGTTACTTCCAGTTTAATTATTATTTATTTACTACATCGTTTTGATTCAAATTGGCAAACATTTGGCCTCCAGGAGGACTTCCCAAAATTGCGAAATATCAAGTGGGTGCAGGCATATCTGGTGGCCAAAGTTCTGGGCTCGAAAAAGAATATCGATTCCACAATAATAAGATTTTAATCAGATTTTGATTAAATCAATAAGATATTTCGACATAAAATTTCTAATTTATGTCGAAAATATATGTGTACCTGTAAAATCTATAAAATGTATTCTAATTTTGCAATTTCTAATTTTTTTTTACGATTTCTTTGATGTTTATTGTTCAATTTCAATAATATATAACAGTTAAAATCTTGTGCAAAATCTCAAAGCAGCTTTCACAGCACCTTATTGGTATTATCGACGACTCGACGTGCAAGGACATCAATAGCCGCAAGGGTCATAGGCGACTCAAAACGGGATCTGAGCATAGGGTGTCTATTAAGTTAACTGCCTGCAGATGCAGGACGCTTTTCATTCGAAGTGTTATCTTCTTTTTTTGTTATCATTGATCGATGCAACTTTTAGTTGACATAATAAAATATTTATTTGTACAAATACTTAATCGAGCAACCGCCCGCCATCAGCAACTCCGTCGCGTTCCTTTTCTGTCCTTGCTCATACATTCGAATCCCCGTACAAGACAACAGCCTTATATGGAGTTACAGGAGGAGGAGTTATGGAAGAGTCTCTTGTTTGTGGCGCCATCTGTTGCCCTTTATAATGACAAATAGTTTACAGAAGGCTGCTGAGATTGAGCATTACACCCCGGACATCCTCCCGACGACAGATCTCTAGTAATGCTGGGCAACGGACGCACCGGTTACGGAGTTCCAAGGTGGTTTTAAGAATCACGAAACCTCCACATCTTAAATTAGTTAAAAAAAATTTGCAGGAAATGAAGTTGCTTAAATTAATGAGTAGTAATAAATAAAATAAAATAATTAAAATTTAAGAAAAAACATCTCTTGCTTGAGAACAATTAAAGCAAGAGATCGAAAAAGCTAATCTATCGGTACAATTAAGAGTCCGTTGTCGATACCCCCAAAAAAATAAATAAAAGGTTAAAGTTAAAATTAAAATTTTAAGATAAAATAAAGTAAAACAACAGAATTAAGATTAAAATTAGCAAAGAAAATTAAAATGAACAGATGAATATTAAGAAAACGTAAAAACATACAAAATAAATTCATCAAATTATAGTTGATTGAATCGCCAACAGATGGCGCCATCAGTCAATATACAATATTGGAAATCATACAATATTGGAAAAAACCCAAATGAAGCTAGGAAAAAATACATTGTATTATAAAATTGTACAATGTACTGTACAATTGTACTATAAATACAATAGTACAATATACTATAATGCAATAGTACAATATACTATAATACAATAGTGCAATTTTATTATAAAATTTAAGATGAAACCAGAGCAGTACTCTCTTGCAGGTATTCTCCTCTCTGCCCGGATCTGGTTCAGCGTGGGCGGTCGGTACTTCCGCGGCCGGCCGGTGCACTTCTCCCTACATGCCGGACCTCTTCTTCGAGCGGGCGCGCAACGTCACCGTTTTCCTGCACCACGGCGTCGGCAGGGCGCTCAGGGCGGAGCTGCACTTCGCCGCCCCATGGATGATGCTCTCCGAGGTCGCCTTCGACTCGGGTGAGTGAATGTAGATGGCAGCACGAGTCGTGTTTTTTTTTTTTTTAACGGAAGGAAATCATTTTAGTTTTCTTTTCTTTTTTTTTTTAACAGTTTTCTTGTTTAAAAAATTATTATTATTTTTACTATAAAGTATACATTTAAATGTTATGACTGAAAACTGAGGAATTATTTTTATTAAAAGTTAAGAAATTGACATCTTAGTAAATTTATACGTAATTTAAAAAAATTGTACAGTTAAGATTTTTTTTTTTTTTTTTAATGGAAGGAAATCATTTTTAGTTTTCTTTTTTTTTTTTTTTGTTAACAGTTTCCTTGTTTAAAAACAATTAGTAACTTTTATTATTATTATTTTTACCATAAAGTATATATTTTAAATGTTATGACTGAAAACTGAGGAATTATTTTTATTAAAAGTTAAGAAATTGATATCTTAGTAAATTTATACGTAATTTAAAAATTGTACAGTAAAGATTTTTTTTTTTTTTTTTTTTTCAGTACCAGCTGTTGGAAATTTTACCGAGGAAGAGCCCCGGCAGCGCCACCTATAGGTAAATTTAAAGAACATTCTAAAATTTTGTATATTACACAAAATTTGTACATTATTTATTAAAGAAAAATCGCTCACATTAATTATAACGTAAACGAAGAAGAGAAGCTATTGTACAGACTTTATAATAAATATAAAATCGGTATATAGATGTTAATAAACAAAGAGGGATAGCAGAGAATATATTAGACATCTGCTCTTAATAAGTCTATTAAAAGTTATGTTTTTATGTTTTACATCATAAATCGGAATATATCTAAATATTAATATATCGAAAGAATTTTTATTAATAAAACATAAACCTAATTGAATTATACGACAAATAGGATAGTACTGAAATCATAAAAATTCAGATAATTGTAAATAATTACCCATGCATTTTTTTTTTACTCAGTAGTAAGAAAAATCAAAAGCATGTATATAATAAAATTTCTTTTCACTAGTAATTTGGTCACAATTAAAAAAAAAAAAATGCAATATGCAAATGATATTATCAATAAAGATAATAAAAATAAAATTAAATCAATTAAATTTTATTTAAAGGAAAAGACATATTTAAAATTAATTTTTTTCTTCTTTTTCTTGTTGAAAAAGTATTTTACGAATTTATAAGCATTACGATCTGTATCATATTATTTTGATATTTTCATTTTGTTTATTTTATTAATTTCTAAAATATTTATTTTTTTCTTATTTTCGTTATTTCCTCGTTTTAAAATTTAGTTGTCAAAAGTTATCATTTTTTTTTTTTACATCTGAAAATTAACAATATTTCTTAAAAAACAAAATTTTTCTCTAAGGCTTGATTTGTACCTCAATATTCAAGGTTAACACTTTTTTACATTATTGTATTACCTAAGCTTGAAGCAAACTTATTGCGAAAATTTCAATTTGAAATCTTTTAAATTATAAAATTTTTGTTTAATTATTCAAATTTCATTCACTTACTGTTGTAAAGACATTTTAAGAATGTAAGAATTGGAAATATCAAAAATTCCAAAAGCATTTTTAAGAATTCAATTATAGGCAGTATACAAGCCATTTCAATGCACAGAATTTTAAATCGAAGATTTAATCTTTAGATCGAATTGAACTTGCATCTTTTAATCGAGCTTTAAATCGAAATTATTTTGAACTTTTGTTTTAAATTGAATCTAGCAAAATAATAAAACTCTAGGTTTAGAACCAGTTAAAATTTTGATGTGGCGCCACCTATTGTTGATTCATAAAACGAAAAAGGTTTTTACGAAATAGGGAAAATTTTAAGTGTGTTTTTACATAAAAGGCTAGTTATTATTTCACCATTGATTTGGTTTGTGACCAGTTGGCTATGACCAGTTTATGCCCACTTTAGGGGTAAGTAAACCGGCATCTACTGTTTAATGTGGTTCCGACAGAAATTAGAGATTTTTGCAGAACGTTTTTATCGTCCGGTATTTTTTTCCCTAGCGCACATGCTCATAGTAAATTGCGCATGCGTATCTATAATAATGTTTCCCTATGAGCATGCGCGCTAGGGAGAAAAAAATACCGAAAGATAAAAACGCTCCTGAAGCTTGTGGTACGAAAGACCAGAACGCTAGCCAATTGGCCCACCATGGCGCTGTTTCACAGTAGATTTACATTTTAGAAACTTTATTCATTTGCTAGTAACTGCCCCTCCCCCTCCGACAGACCTCACGACAGAAAATATGTTTCAAAGCATCGGTTTATTTTCTCGCTGCTACACAAAAAAGTTCGGTCACTGACTTTGCCAAAAACTTTTTTTTTTTTTTTTTTTTAAATACCGAGGTAAAAAAAAGAATGAAAACGATTGTTATAAATTGCGGGGTGACGACAAATCCTATCTAAAAAAGGGCGAGGCTGCAAAAGTTTCCATTAGATAAAGGGTTCTTTAGATTGTTGTCTAATTTAACAAACAAAATGCCCTCGAAATGTATTTAGCAAATTCATTGTAGCAGTACTCATGGCATGGATTGATTATCTTTTGACAGTGAGCACTGCGCTGAACGAAGACGCCTTGGGCAACCAATACGTGGGACTAGTGATTGGCGTGCTGGCGGCAGTGATCCTGCTCTTGGTGGTGGTCATCTTCGTCATCGTTGCCCGGAACAAGAGAAGGAAGAACACCTCTCCGCGCAACATCCTGCGTCCGGGGGAGAACAGGGTCACCATCAACATGAAGGTACCCCCAAAACTAACACAGCGTCACAAGCTCTCGAACGGGTTGTATCCAAAGATATTTGCCTTTTGAGAAAGCAAAATTGCAAAATGGATTTTGCACCATGAAAGAAATGGGGGTTTTGTAAGCTAACCACGTTAAAGTTTCTTGAATCTCATTCGATCGATGTGGTAAGACACGGAGGGGATAATTTACCAATCGAAATGGAAGGAAACAAAACATTTAAAAGAAAATAAACAAGTCGGTTGTGTTTAATAGCACGAAGCGAGATTGGCTGTATTGCGCCAAACAAAGCGTCAAATAATTTCTTGATAAAAAAATGAGTTAAATTGTGCTACACATTTTACACAAAAAAAAAACATTTTTATGATAACGTGATAATTTTTTTCTTCTTTCTAATGCAGCTGGCAAACACTTAGACAGCTTGGTCTTGGATGCCTTAAGGCAAGAGCTGCCGGTAGACGTTACTCACTTTGCATGATCCAGGGGAGCGTGTAACTTGAAGATAAGCCACGGACGCGGAGTAACAATGCCCCCGCAACGCTCCTATTAGGACCGGGACCTACGGTTTAAAGGGGATTCGAACCACTACAAACATCCATGGCACCGCCGAGACTTAAACCCGAAACCTGTGGTACCGAGCGGCAGAGCGCCAGCCACTCAGCCTTTCAGGCCCCAAACATCAAATAATTACTTGATAAAAAAAATAAGTTAAATTGTGCTACACAAAAAAAAAACAACATTTTAATAATGGCGTGATAATAAAATGTCGAAAAAAATCAGTACGAGGTTAAAAATTGGGCCTTAAGATCCAGTGCAATGAATGACATCTGTCCGGCATTGTGCGTCCCGATCACCGTCCGGCACAAAGTGAGTGGGCGGGGCTTCTTTTCTGAATCGCTCAGAAAATCAGCATCTGTGGAAACTGTTGTTATAATACAGAAGGAGAATGTTTCTGCATAAGATACGCTTTTAGAAGAAAATTGTGAAGAAGCCTGCGAAAAAAAAATAACCCTATCATTTGAAGAATATGACAAGAGGTTTTCCTATCAACTCGGGTTTACAACCATTTTTGATTCAAATAGACATGATTTCATTATCACCTCAGGATTCTCGTCTGTATCACTCACGTTGAAATACTAATCTGTATTTCTTAATGGATTCGATTCATTCTTATATGAAATTAAATACCACAATTAAAAACATTTAAATATGAACTTTTTTTAAAAACCTTTATTGATTCATGAATGAAGTAGACGACGCCCATAAACTCACCTCCGAAATCTTCATCCATTTATAGTAGCAGTTAATATTTTCCTAATATTAAATTGTTTGTATGCTGATGAATGCTAGAAATGATTTTTAAGTGGCTTGTATTAAAATTCCTGAACTTAAAGCAATACTAATACCTTTTACAAAAATAAAAAATAAAAAAATGAACACAATTTTATGTATTCAATTAATCTATTTAATCATTCATCCCTTACTTCTCCCCTAAGTTCGTCCAACAGTAAGCATTGAATTTCAATCTGAGATATTTTTAAATCAAGCATTCGCTTGCCCTTTCAGGACCTTGGCCTGACCTTCAGCTCCTGTCCGGGCCACCTCTCCAACGGATCCGTGTACGGTCCGGTAGCTGCGGAGGAGCCGGACAAACTCTTGTATCAGGAGCCCCAAGAAATGAAAGCGAATTATTCTGGTGCTTATTGCAATGGTGAGTTTTCACTGAACAATGAAGAAGTCAGGGTCGAGAATTGGCAATCTGTTTCAAATTCAGTTTCAATTTTTATCGATTCCTGACCTTCTTTATAAAAATTATTTTTATTTTTCAAAATTTTAGGAATTTATGTTACAATTAAATGAACGTGGTAAATCAGGCCGTTTTTTTACTTTCATAATACAACCAGTAGCATAGACCTTTACTGCTTTATCATTATAACAGGTGGGCTGAAAGGTTCGTAGGCTGACACATAGATGGCGCTACTAGTATTAAGTCCATATAATTTTTAGTTAGCCACATACTAACTCACATACTAACAGTGCAACAGCTGTCAAATTTATACACGTGTCTTTTGAAGGTTAGGACTAACTAAAAATCATATGGATTTAACACTAGTAGGGCCATCTATGTGCCAGCCTATGAACTTTTCAGCCCACCTGTTACCAAGTAAGTGATGATAAACGTTTTTCAACACAGCCCTTTAACAAGCTATCTTGGATCCACAATGAAAAAGATCTTATAGAAAATGTTCTATTATTAAAACATAAAGGATTTCATTTGGAGCACACACAAAATACACCCCATTCAAGATATTTGGCACGCGTTGCCATCATTGCCCCATTCTCCTCACTTTTGAAAGCAGAGACCACAACTTGAACTTGTGTCCTCCTGGACACCACTTGCACGCATATAAACTATTGAGCCACGAGTCGAACGGAGTTACTATTTTGGAAATATTTTTGCAATTCATTCTTGTACGGTCCGAATGCCTTCCTTTTAATCCCATCTCCGTCGATATTGTTGAGGGAAGGAAGCAGAAAGTTGCACAACACTGTTTAGTTGCACTGTGTCTTTTTTTTTTTTTTTTTGTTTTTGTCAAAGTGGTCACCAAAGTATTTCATCATGGTAACATGGCGAATTATGACTGCCAACGGAAATAGATTCGGATGTGCAAAGTATGATGATGACTTTACCAACAAAATTCACCTCCCAAGTTCTTGAAGTGTACGTTTCGGTGTGCTCCAAATGAAGAGGACTACGTGAGTTGCTGTAAGGGAGTTTTGGCTCGCTTCCTTTTGAAGAGGTGCTGGACCATGTTGGAATTTTATGCTTTATTTCGCGCCACGCAGCGTCACGTGGTAGTTTTATAGAAATCGTTTGGAACCGATTCAGAATTGCTCTGTGGACGTGGAAACGGGCTGTTGGCTGCTGTGAAAAACGTGCTGTTGCTGTGGAAACCAGCAAAAAAGAACATTTTTCTTCCAGTTTAGCTTTTGCCTTCGAACTGTTACCATCAACCCTGTATATCTTTGTAAAAATTGCTTGTAAATAAATGAAGATTCCATAAATGTTTGTATGGATTGATCAATACTTCTTGAACCATCAGAAAGCTGCGGCTAACCAGAAAACTGAACCACCGATAGAAAGAAACACGATAGTCGTAGGGACAGACCCTCCACCAACAGTCCTGACTCGATATTCAATCACTATTCTTCTATTCGCCTGTTTGAAGAAGGTTCTGGTGGGACACACTCAGAAAGCCGACATTGTCAATTGCCCTTATGCAAAAACGGATGATGAAATGTACTTAGCATGCGAATGTTGCAGGAAAAGAACAAGTTGTCTCTATTAAAATGGAATTTCTATCTATTTCTGAACAGAATGTGTGTGTTCAGGTTTACCTTAATTTCTTAACCAATTCAGTTTCTGTGTTTTTTTTTTGTTTGGATGGGGCTTTACTGCTCCATTTCTTAATTCCCAGGCTCCACCATCAGTGGCGAGACTACGCAGTCCCGTGTGAAGAAGCCTCCAACCTCGAGAGGCCTCGAATGGCACTACGCTGCCACCGCTGTGACTGAGCTGCCCGACATCCACCCGGACGAGGCCTCTGCCCCCGGAGATATCCACAGCAGACTGCACCCCCTGGAGAAACTGGGGGAGGGCAGTTCCGGAGAGGTGGGTGTTGTCTTCTTCTTCTCGCCCCGCCTCCGTGCACATATGACCTATGATGACATTCTGTGTGCTGTTGCAGGTCCACCTGTGCCGCGCCGAGGGCGTGGACGGCCCCGCCCCCACCCTGGTGGCCGTGAAGAGCATGCGACAGGGGGGCAGCGCGGCCGATTTCTTCAGAGAGGTGCGCGTCCTGTCTCGGATGAGGGATCCCAACATCGTCCGCGTACTCGGGGTGTGCACCCAGGGAGACGGCCCCCTCTGCGTGGTGATGGAGTACATGGAGAAGGGAGACCTGCACAACACCTCCAACAGCACGACCCCTCTGACATCACCCTCAGGCCCAGCGCCCCGCAGGCGGAAATCAGGTCAGAGGACATTTCGAAATTCATCACTGTTTTTAATGCAGCGGCAGTTAAAGCTCCTTCCCGCCGAAGCGAGAGACGTGAAGATTCGAGCGGCAAGCAGAAAATTTTTTCAACCCTTTCACATCGAAACGCCAGGAAATTGCCTAAAGTTCTGCTTCGAGTTGAAGCGGAACTTCACTAGGCGCAATGCTATTTCTGGCGTTTCGCTGGTCGAAAAACCAATCTAACCTCACCGTTCGCCTGGAACCGGTTTTGAAATGCCGCTTCAAGTTGACCCACTTTCACGTGGTGAAGCGGTGCCGATTTCTCAAACGATGTCAAATCTTTCGTTTACATCTTCTCACCTCTGAAGGCACGAGCCTTAAGGGTGAAAAAACATGAAATTTTGTTTCAATACAGAATGCATCTCTGTAACACATGTAACGTGTTTTGTTTCTCTGCAGCTACGGTTGCCTGATCTACATGGCCACCCAGATCGCATCGGGCATGAAGTACCTGGAGTCCCTGAACTTCGTGCACCGGGACCTCGCGACGAGGAACTGCCTGGTGGGGCGGCGACACCTCGTCAAGATCTCCGACCTGGGCACGAGCAGGGGCCTCTACAGCGCCGACTACTACAGGATGCAGGGTAGGGCTGCTTTGCCCGTTCGGTGGATGGCCTGGGAGAGCATACTGCTGGTAAGAATACGTTGGGCTCAATCGGTGCGCTTCAAATGGCGATGTGTGAATGAAATCGCGGGAGTGCTCTCGGAGACTGGCAAAATAGCGGATAATAGGGACGAAGCAATCGGAATCCATGTCAGAAAACAAATAAATGAAATTAAAGCATACATTTACAAGAAAATTTAATAGAGACTGCAAAAAAAAAATTAAAGGTGCGTAAAATAAAAGTTAAAATTCAACTATAAAATTGAGCAAAGAGAGAAAAATTTAAGGAAAAAGACTTTAAAAAGTAACTAAATATAATTAAAGAAACTTTTGAGAAAAATCCGTACGGCTATGGGTCAGTTGGGATGCCAAAACAAAATCTAAATAATTTAAGATGTAGAAAGAAAAAAATTGTGATTCATACTAAAAGATCCAACTGCAGGAACAAATTGAGAGAAAAGTTGCAGAATGAGCGGGAACTAGAAGCTGCCCTGAAAGGTGAAGCTTGAATATCACTGGCTGTTGTAGCGGAGCTCATTCAATTTTTTTATTGGAGACGTTGACAAAAATGTAAAATGTTTTTATGGAATTATTGCATTGCGGAAGTTGTTCACGCAGTTTCTTAATTACTTTACAGAATTGAAAGATTTTTACATTGAATCGAGATCACAATCTAGTACAGGTTGAGGTTGATTTTCGATGGAAGGGTAAAGCCGGTTTGTGGATTCTCCATGAACTGCTTTGGTAAAAAGCAGCAAGAGGCTGGGCTACACTCTTTCGAAGTGTCGCCTTAAAAATGGTTTTAATGGGCGACTTGGTTGAACTCACGCCAGCCTTGGAAAGATCAAACTGAACAATAAAAGCCACAAGGAAATAAAACATGTGAAATCAAAAATAAGTAAA
>BPLR01009018.1:0-18432 GCA_021605095.1 Caerostris extrusa | reverse complement strand
TCATCGGTGGGCTGTTTGTGGTATACACGAGGAGCCCACCGATATTTCAATCACACCTGAAATAAGGTAAGAGGCTATATAGCTCTAGGTACAGGGGGTGAGGTTGAAAAAGAAAAGGCATTGTCCTCTCCTAATCAGCCGTCGGTGGGCTGTTCATGATACACACGATGATCACTGATGTTCCACCCTCACCTAAGCAGTAGATGTTATATAATTCTAGGTACAGGAGTAAAGGATCGCTAAAAAGAAAAAGGCACTTGTTGTTTTCTACGGCGGTCAGTTCGGTGTGTTGTTCGTGGTATACACGAGGCCCACCGATGAACCCAGCCTCACCTGGGTGGCACGAGCTGCGCACTCTTAGTTAAAAGTATAAAGGTGTGGAGAAAAGAAAAAGGCATTTGTCCTCCCTCATTAGTCGTCAGTGGCCCGTTCGTGGCGCTACACGTCCACCGATGTTCCAACTGCAATTTTGACGTAGGGGTTGTACAGCTCTAGGCACTGTGGGATGAGAGAAGCGTAAAAAGAAAAAGTGTTGTCCTCTCTTCATCACCTGTCGATCTACATCTTCGTGCACATAAAGCGAAGCCCACCGCATGTCCCACCGAGGGTGAAAGGTGGGAAAAGAAGAAGGTATTGTCATCTCTTCATCAGCCATCAGTGGGCTGTTTGTGATATATAAGAAACATGAGGCCCACTGATGAGAGGACAGATATGATATATTGGAAATATAAGATTACAATATAACTCTTATATGATCCACAAATAAGAGAGGAATATGAGGCCCACTGGATGTTAAATAAAAAACCAGCACTTACTTATATAAAGGGATGTAGGGGGGTTTTTGTTTGGGTGGTTGGGTTGTGTTTGTTTTGGGTGTGGGACAAAAGAGGATCTTATATGTTCCACAAATAAGAGGAATATGAGGCCCACTGATGTTAAATAAAAACCAACATTGGGTGTGGGGGGTTTTTGTTTGGGTTGGGTGTGTTGTGTTTTGGGTGTGGGGGGGGTTTTGTTTGGGGGTTGGGTTGTGTTTGCTTATATAAAGGGATGTAGGGACAAAGAGGATCTTATATGTTCCACAAATAAGAGGGAATATGAGGTCCAATGATGTTAAATAAAAACCAGCACTTATATAAAGGGATGTAGGGACAAAAGGGATCTTATATGTTCCACAAATAAGAGGAATATGAGGCCCACACTGATGTTAAATAAAAAAACCAGCTATCGCTTATATAAAGGGATGTAGGGACAAAAAGAGGATCTTATATGTTCCACAAATAAGAGGAATATGAGGCCCACTGATGTTAAATAAAAATAACACTTATATAAAAGGGATGTAGGGGCAAAAGAGAGGAATTTTGATGTCAAACTGGTTTCCACTACATTGGTCGACCATTATATGTAGGTAGTAGGAAACATTGTAGCTTGCTGAATATGTTAAACAAATTAAAAACACAGAGTAATAATTAAAAGCAGAAAATAATGGAAAAATCAATCCATCACTTATGTTGATAACAGTTATTATGTTAAACAGAATTATCTCTTCCTATTTAAAATACTTCTTTTATAAAGAATAAAAGCGATCTAATATCTCCAAAAAGAGCTGCCTCGGAAATTAATGACTTCATTAACCTCGAGACTTAGCTAATCACTATTTCAAAGATTGAATTTTTATTAAAAAAACGCTGGGATAATTGACAACGCATTCTTCAAATTAACTTGGATTTTCCAGTTTCGCAGGCCATAGAAGAGTATTTTGTTAAATGCCTTGCTAATTTAAAAAAGAGCTTAAATGCAATGGAATATTAAACAAAGAAAACAAACTATGATAGAGTTTCAATTTATTTTTCTTTCAGAGAGTTATAATTACGCTGGCAATTAGGACAAAAACACTTCTTGAATGGTGAATTAATTATAAATTGGATCTCTCATAAATCTCGGTAGTCTTTCTCTGTTGTTGGGGAAAAGAATTGTCTTTTATTATGAAATTGAACAAGAAGATTTAAGGGGAGAGATCTCATTTTGTTTCTCACACTTTATTAATAATAATTTCCACTTGTATTAATAAATATTTAGGTCAGAAATTTTTCAAACTGATTAATGAGAATTTTTACTTAGGAAATATTGCATAGTAGTTATTGTAACGATGTAATATATTTAAAAAAAAAAATTTTCTTATTTTTTAATTTAAGTAAAGTAAATAAATTTGGGTCTGATGGCCGAGTGAGTAGCTCTCTAGGCTCAGTACCACAGGTTTCGGGATCAAATCGCGGTTCGAAATCCACCTCAAACAGTAGGTCCCAATCTAATATGACTGTAAGAGCGTTGAGCATAGGACTGAAAAGCCTACCGTGTAAAAAGAAAAAAAAAAAAAAAACACCTCATGTTTCGGAATCTGGCAAAAGGCATTTTGCCACCATGGAATTTGTCACGCCATTCAAAAAATATTTTGTTTAGTTTGTGGCTGTACGGACATTTTGTGCACACTTTTGAGCTAATTAGACCTGGATTTACATTTTAATGTGGATTCCGATCCACTCACAAACATCCATGCCACAGCCAGGATTCGAATTTAACGCCTGTGGTACCAAAGGGCAGAGCTCCAGCCAATTGGCCTCTGGCCGCCATTTAAAGGTTGATTACATTTGTAAAGGATTGAATAATTAAAATTACTGATTTTCACGTCACATTAGTGAATTATTTTCATATAGAATTAAATTTAAATGTTCAATTTTTAAAATATGGAACTACTTTTTAATTGTTAGTAAATTGTATGTTTAAAATCTAATCCGTTCAAAATATAATGCTTATGTTTCAATCTTTTTTATATCTTTTTACTATAAATATTCTTCGAAAAATTTTTTTTTTATCACATATCCTGCAATAGTAGATAAAAATTAAAAAATTTAACTACCAAATGAAAGACATATAAAGAAGATTAACTGAAGTGGAAATATCAAAAATCTTATGATACTTGCGGTAGCATTGGTAACGAACTAAATTCAAGGTCTGCTGAGTTAGTAGATACTGTAATTTCCCACCTATAACACCAGAATCGTATCAAGCGTAGTTCTTGATCCGAAAATGCAACAGATCCTACATAATTAGCAGCTCCGTATAATCCATAGGTATAACTTTCGGCCCTAAGATATGAGATATCCTGTATAAATTGCGTTTACGTATAATTAGTAGGTGTAATTGTCAATCAGAAAAAAATAAAAATATATTTATAATTCGCATTGGTGTATAATCCTCAATAGTAAAATAAAAAAGATACTGTATAATTCGCATCGGCGTATAATCCTCAATAGTAAAATAAAAAAAAAAGATACCGTATAATTCGCATCGGTGTATAATCCGCAATAGTAAAATAAAATATACTGTATAATTCGCATCAGTGTATAATCCGCAATAGTAAAATAAAAAAAAGATACTGTATAATTCGCATCGGTGTATAATCCGCAATAGTAAAATAAAAAAGATACTGTATAATTCGCAGCGGTGTATAATCCGCAATAGTAAAATAAAAAAAGATACTGTATAATTCGCAGCGGTGTATAGATCCGTAGTAAAATAAAAAAGATACTGTATAATTCACATCGGTGTATAATCCGCAATAGTAAAAAAAAAAAAAGATACTGTATAATTCGCATCAGTGTATAATCCGCAATAGTAAAATAAAAGATACTGTATAATTCGCATCAGTGTATAATCCGCAATAGTAAAATAAAAAATATACTGTATAATTCGCATCCAGTGTATAATCCGCAATAGTAAAATAAAAAAAGATACTGTATAATTCGCATCAGTGTATAATCCGCAATAGTAAAATAAAAATATACTGTATAATTTCGCATCAGTGTATAATCCGCAATAGTAAAATAAAAAAGATACTGTATAATTCGCATCAGTGTATAATCCGCAATAGTAAAATAAAAAAGATACTGTATAATTCGCATCGGTGTATAATCCGCAATAGTAAAATAAAAAATATACTGTATAATTCGCATCGGTGTATAATCCGCAATAGTAAAATAAAAAGATACTGTATAATTCGCATCAGTGTATAATCCACAATAGTAAAATAAAAAAGATACTGTATAATTCGCATCAGTGTATAATCCGCAATCCTGTAAAATAAAAAAGATGACTGTATAATTCGCATCGGTGTATAATCCGCAATAGTAAAATAAAAAAGACACTGTATAATTCGCAGCTGGTATAATCCAATAGTAAAATAAAAAAGATACTGTATAATTCGCATCGATGTATAATCCGCAATGGTAAAATAAAAAAGATGCTGTATAATTCGCATCCAGTGTATAATCCGCAATAGTAAAATAAAAAAGATACTGTATAATTCGCATCAGTGTATAATCCGCAATAGTAAAAATAAAAAAAGATACTGTATAATTCGCATCGGTGTATAATCCACAATAGTAAAATAAAAGATATACTGTATAATTCGCATCGATGTATATTCCTGCAATAGTAAAATAAAGAGATACCGTATAGTTAGCATCGATGTATAATCCGCAATAGTAAAATAAAAAAAAGATACTGTATAATTCGCATCGGTGTATAATCCGCAATAGTAAAATAAAAGATACTGTATAATTCGCAGCGGTGTATAATCCGCAATAGTAGAAATAAAAGATACTGTATAATTCGCAGCAGTGTATAATCCACCAGGTATAGTTTTCGACATAAAATTATAAAAAATCATATAATACGTCTCGGCTTATAATTCGCAGGCGTATTTTTTCAACCAGAAAAAACTATAAGCGATCCCGTATAATTCGTATTGATATATAACATACTTGTATATAATCCATAGCCTAATTTCAGGGGAGGTAATGGCTGAATGATTAGCTCTCTGGCGCTCGATGCCACAGGTTTGGGTTCGAGTGCCAGTGGTGTCTAGTGGTTCGGAATCCACTTTAAGCTGTAGATTCCGGTCTAATATGGCTGTAAAGATTTGGACATAGTGACAACCCTACCCAGTAAAAAAGAAAACGTCTCGAATTCTGCCGGTTAGGCAGACGGCCTTGGCCCACCATAGGGCTGTTGCGCCAATGATGACGATATAATTTTTCCACCCGAAAGTGTAAAAAGTATTTCACATAATATGCATCAACATATTATCAACCATATTCGTGCTTATTCTTAGACGATCCATTTACCAATATATTGTTTATAAACCCTAAAACTAACAAAACATTTTTGCAGTTTCAAAGAGCGGTTTGATGCTACAATTATAGTGAAGAAATATATTTAAAAAATTTATCATGGAAATCGTAAAGATTATATACATTTAAGCATTACGATTACGCATTAACGCATTTAAGCATTACGATAAAAATTAGATACATTTCAGGCCCCTTACCGACACCATATAGTGTAAATGGTAAATTTTACTTTAAAAATAATAAAAGGTTATTAAATTGTTCGAAATAATAGTAGTTAACTTTTTAAAGAAATTGAAAAGGATATCATTAAGTTACAGCCAAGTTAAAAATTGCTATCTGATTTTACCATTTTTAAATTTGTGTTCAATTTATTACAAAATGTAATTGCTGCAATTTAATTATAAGTTAAAGTCGCTGAACTTAAGATTAAGTATTTTAGTGAACCATGAAATTCATTTCTTTAATCTCAGTATAAAAGTTTACACCTGATAGAAGCTTATCATAACATTTTCCCTCAAATTTTAGCTCCTCTAGCCACAAAGTGAAATAACGAAATTAAAAATATAAAGAAAAAAATTAAAATTTTCAATTCCGTTCCTTTTGACATCTCCGTGATCTCTTAAAACCCATTTAATTACGGCCACGAAAAACAACGGCGAAACGCAAAACTGGCGTACGAAAAGAGCCAATTTGAAAATAATTAGTCCCCCACTTTATTTTTCCCTCCTTTCCCTAAAAAACCCCCACGCGAATGATAAAAGCGGGAAAACAGATTTTAATCCCCGTTCGTTCGGGAGAGAAGTGAAAGTGTCTTGGTGCTGCACAAACATAATTTAAAACTGTAATCCGGGCGTGATTATTACGCTGCTCCGTAATGAACAGGCAGATAATTAGAGCTCTTTAATTGGGGAACGGAGTAAGGTAGAGTTTTTGCGCTCAGTTTCAAATCCTTTCCACTGACGGCCACATTGGTTTCATGCTCCGTTTCGGACTCTTCACATTTGGCTTGCTATCAGACCCGACGGCAGCTCATGTTACATCAAGGTAATATGCATTCTTTGTGGATAAACGAAATTAACTAGGGCATCTAGTAATGAATGTAAGGTTTTGAGACAGTTAAAAGCAGTAAAATTAACTTCCCCAACTTGTATGACAACTTATTTTATAGGGGTTTTTTGTTTAATATACAGTTTGATAAAAAAGAAAAATATTTTTTAACATTGGTGAGTTCATGCGATTCACTGATGTATGCCATGAACTATCCACCGATAAATCAGCAATAGAAAGAGAATATTTTATTCAAGAAGAAATTTTAATGGTTTTAAGACAACCCTTGAAAACTCCCCTACAGACATGCGTCCTTATGGCCAATAGGCTAGCTCTCTGACTTTAGGTACCACAAGCATTAGATGCGAATCTGACAGTGGCATGAATGTTCAGTTAGTAATTCATGTTGAGGTTAATTGGTGTTACTAATTAGCCTAAAGTGTGCACCTAAAATGACCGTAGTGCCAAGCCAAAAAACCAATCGATGCGAGATGTTTTACACTTATTGTCACAGTCGCCATCGAGGTCTCTCATTACACCTGACAGAAGCGTATCACTGGCTTATAAAACATCTTTCCTCTTGATTCGTTGATCACTCCAACCACAAAGTGATGATAACCAAATTTAAAAAATTAATATTTTTTTCATTCCAACCTTTCCTTTCACATCTCCATTCTCTCCGTGATCTCACAAAAGCCCATTTAATTACGGCCCTGGAAGAAACACCGGCGAAACGCAAAACGTCCGAAAAGCCAATTTGAAAATGATTGATTATTTATTTCCCTTTCTTTCCACCAAAAGAAAAACACACTTGAATAAAGGGAAAACAGATATTTTTAGAATCCCCATTCGCTCGAGGGAAATTAGCTTGTCTTGGTGCTGCACCAAACATAATTTAAAACTGTGATCCGGGCGTGATTGGCGTTTTGCTCCTGATGAAGACAGGCGGCGCCCCACTTGGATAGATTAGGGGGGCTCTAGTTGGGAAAGGAGTAGAGAGAGGGATCTTTCAGAAAATGACTCGGTTTCAAAAAATCCCTTCCACTGACAGCTCTATTGGTTTCAGCTCCGTTTCAGCTTTTCACGTTTGGTTGCTATCAGACCTGACGGCAGCTCATATTACATCAAAGGGTAATCGATGTACTTCATGTGGATAAACGAAATTAACTCTAATAATGAATTTAAGACTTTTTGAGACAGTTAAAAAGTAGTAAAACATTTGCAACAAGCTGTATGATAATTAATTTTATGGTTTTTTTGTTTATTTAATCAAAAAGATTTATTTAAAAAAAAAATTTCTAACAATGGTGAGTCTTATAATTCACTACATTTATATTTGGTTTTGTCGCTCTCCACGGTTATTTTGTACACATTTTAGGTTAATTAAACGGGGACCCTACAATTTTAAGTGGATTCCGAACCACTAACAAACATCATGCCAATACCCAGATTTGAACCTGAATCCTACGGTACCACAAAGCCAGAGCGCGCTAGTCAGTGGCCATCATTCCGCGATTTGTATGGAAGGAAATCAGATATTGAAGAAAACATGTTATTTTTTACTTCTTTCTGAATTTTTTTGTTCCACTTATGTATGTTAGGAGAAATTGACCATCAGACCGCATGTCTGTCGGACGTTTCAAGGGTCGTCTTCAAATACAGCCTACAAAACCCTTAAAAGTTCTCATGGAATAAAAATATTATCTTTTTTCTATCTCTTATAGACAATGAGTGTAAAGAAGCATCTCACATCGATAGCAAATATGTCTGTAAGGGTAGGGTTTGGTTTGTCACTCGTCATTTTATGCATACTTTAAGACCTAATTGACAGCAGGGACTTGTAGGCTGATGGAAAAGTGGCTGCGCTGGCTTTTGCTACCACAGGCGTCAGGTTCTCATCCTGGCGGTAGCATAGATGTTTGTGAAGCTGTTCAGAATCCATGTAGGTCCCAGACTAATTAGCTTAAGAATTGTGCACAAAGGACGCTAGAGCGACAAACTACCAACCACCAACACCTTGACTGTCGCTGCAAAAGCTTTAAACTCATTGTCATAGTCGCCATCAATCTCTTTATTGCTGCAATTTTAAATTATAAATTAAAGTCTCAGAACTTAAAGATGTACAATTTTTAGTGGACCATGATTCATTTTCTTTAATCTCTCAGTAAAAAACGACACCAGACAGAAGCTTATCACTAACATTTTCCTCTAATTTCGATGCTCACGCCAACCACAAAATGATAATAGCAAATTAAAAAAATTAATTCCAACCTTTCCTTTTGACATCTCCGTTTCTGCCCTGATCTTTTAAATCCCATTTAATTTACGGCACCGAAAAACACCGGCGAAACGCAAGTCCTAAAAGCCAATTTGAAAATAATTAGTCCCCTTCACTTTGTTCCCTCCCTTTCCCTAAAAATCCTCGCAATGATAAAAAAAGAGGAAAACATGTTGCAATCCCCGTTCGTTCTAGGGAAGAAGCTGAAAGCGTCTTGGTGCTGCGCAAACATAATTTAAAACTGTAATCGGGGCGTAATTATTACGCTGCTCCCATAATGAACAGGCGACGCCCGCGGATAATAGAGGCCTGGGTAGAAGGATTTTCCGGGCGATCATCTTCAAATCCTTCCACTGACGGCTCCATTGGTTTCATGCTCCGTTTCGGACATTTCACATTTGCCTGGCTATCAGACCTGACGGCAGCTCATGGCCACATCAAAGGTAATCTACATACTTCATGTGGACAAACGAGAAATTAACTAATTATTCCTTAATAATGAATTTAAGGTTTTTGAATTAAAGTATGAGTAAAGAAAAAAAAAAATTACGTATATACAACTTATTATATGATTTTTTATTTAAATAGAGTTGATTTTAAATATTTTTTTAATTAATATTGGTGAATCAATATTAAATCATATTAATCCTTTTTTTTAAATATTGGTAATATTTGGTTCCACTACTACTACTACATAAAACCACATCACTGAGCCTAGAGCTGAGTTGCCTTTACAGTTTGAGAATAATGTGGGTGGGAAATTGATTGGGCTATGTAACTCTACGGTCATATGAGACCCGGGCCACAGAGCCTAAAATGGATTTTTGAATCACTAGAAACATTGGGAACGGGTGGAGGGGAGGGTTCGCGGGCGCTCGGTTTCAAATCGCACTTTCTCCACTGACGGCTCCATTGTGTTTTTATGCTCCGTTTCGAAGACTTTATAAATTTGGCTCGCCATCAGACCTGACAGGTAGCTCATATTACATCAATGTAATCTGTATACTTCCTTAATGGACAAACGGAATTAACTAGGCCTCTAATAATGAATTTAAAGTTTTGAGACAGTTAAAATAATATACTGCTCAACTTGTAAGAAAATTTATTTTTAGGGGATTTTTTTTAACTAATGTAAGGATTTGTTAAAAAAATTTTTAAACATCAGGGGAGCCTTACCATTCGCTAACGTTTGGCATGAACAAGCCATTGATAGGTTTTTGTTTTTGTTTGTCCCTCTACGGTCCTTTTTTTTATTGTGCACACTTTGGGCTAACTAGATATAAGAATCTACAGTTTAACCTGGAATTACAAACCACTAATAAACATCGATACCACCCGCTAAGGATTTGAACCTGAACTGTTGAATCTTCTGTGGTACCAAGTTCAGAACGCTGCAATTTACATCAGGCAAACCACCGATATAAGATAGAAAGAGGGCTATATTTCATTCAGGGCACTATAAAGAGTTTTGTAGGACGTATAAGAAGACAACTCTTGAAAACTCTCAATCGACAATAATCCAGCTCTCTTACTTTTGGTACCACAAGCTTCAGGTGCGAATCCTGGCAGTGGCAGGATGGTTTTCAAAAACTGTAGATTTTGGTCAAACTAAGCCTAAAAATGTGCGAAATTGACTTCCAAACCGCCGACCAAATCCCAAAAAACATCTTGGCTAACGATATGAGATGTTTGACACTTATCGTCACAGTCGCCATCGAGTCTCTTCATTACACCTGACAAGAATTTTTTATCTCTAGATTATAGAACATATTCCCTCAGATTCGATGTTCACGCCAACCACAAAGATAATAACTAAATAATAACCCCTTTAAAAAATATATTTCAGATTTATCAATCAAATATCAAATTTTTAATATCAATTTACACCCTAGATAAGTAATGGTTTCTGATTTTACCTTTTTTTTTTTAAAAGTGTCTTCATTTTATTACAAACGTAATTGCTGCAATTTTAATTAAAAGTTAAGTCCCAGAACTTAAGATAGAATTTTAGTCGACCATGAAATTCATTTTTTTTAATCTCAGTCTAAAACATTACACCTGACAGAAGCTTATCGCTAACAGTTTTCCCTCCAAATTCGATGCTCACGCCAACCGCAAAAGGGATAATAACCAAATTAAAAAAAAAAAATTAAATACATTTTTTTTAATTCCTACCTTTCGTTTTGGCATCTCCCGTGATCTCTAATTCCCATTTAATTACGCCCCGGAAAAACACCAGCGAAACGCAAAACGTCCAAAAACACCAGCAGCGAAACGCAAAACGTCCAAAAACACCAGCGAAACAAAAGCCAATTTGAAAATAATTACAGCCCCCATTTTTATTTTCCCTTCCTTTCCTAAGAATTCCCACGAGTGATAAAAGAGGAAAACAGATTTTAATCCTCATTCGTTCGGGGGAAGAAATTGAAAGCGTCTTGGTGCTGCGCAAACATGATTTAAAACTGTAATCCGGGCGTGATTATTACGCTACTCCGTAATGAACAGGCCCTTTTATAATTAGGGAGTTTTAATTGGGTGGGGGGCGTAGTAGAGGAATTTTTTTGTAAGCTCGGTTTCAAGTCCTTTCCACTGACGGCTCCTATTGGGTTCACATGCTCCGTTTCGGACTTTTCACGTTGGCTTGCTATCGGACCTGATGGCAGCTCATGTTTCATCAAGGTAATCTGTATACTCCATGTGGATAAACGAAATTAATTAGTGCCTCTTATAATGAATTTAAGATTTTCAGTAAAAAGAAATTAAAGTAGGTAAAGTAGTAAAAGAAAATTGCTCCAACTTGTACGATGACTTATTTTTTAGGTTTTTTTGTTTATTTAATGTAAAGATTTATTAAAAAATTCTTTTATTGAACATCAGTTACGCTCTACGGTCATTTTGTGCACACTTTGGGCTACTTAGACCGGGATCTAGTTTAACGTGGATTCGGAACTGAACCACTCACAAACATCCATGACACCACCAGATTCAAACCTGAAGCGCAAAGGCCAGAACGCTAGCCAATTGGCATCAGGCTGCCCCACCGATAAGTGATATAAAGAGAATATTTCCTTCCAGTAGAACTCTGAAGGGTTTTGTAAGCTGTATAAAACAACCTTGAAAACTCCCAACAGACATGCGTCCTTATGGCCAATAAGGCTAGCGCTCAGACTTTTTTGGTACCACAGGCTTGAGGAAGGTAATACTGGCAGTGGCATGGATGTTTTGTTTGTGGTTCGAAATCCACGTTGAACTGTTAGGTCCCGGCCTAATTAGCCTAAAGTGTGGAAAAATGAACGTAGAGCCTGGAAACCAAATCCCCAAAAAATATCTTGGTTATCTATCCGAGATGTTTTACACTCATTGTCACAGTCACCACCAAGTCTCCTCATTACACATGTCAGATTACACCTGACAGAATCTTAAGACTAGCTTAAAAAGCATATCTGCTCCAGTTTCGATGCTCACGCCAACCACAAAGTAATAATAACCAAATAATAATCACTTAAAAAAACGGCAAAGAATGTTATAAATGTACTATACAGCCAAGTTAAATAATCCTATTTGATTTCACCAATTTAAAAATTTGAGTTCAATTTATTACGAATGTAATTGCTGCAATTTTAATATAAGTTAAGGTCGCAGAACTTAAGATGCAATTTTAGTAGACCATGAAATTCATTTCTTCAATCTCAGTATAAAGCATTACACCTGACAGAAGCTTCTCATAACATTTTTTCCGTTCAAATTCTATGCTCACTCCAACCACAAAATGATAATAATAACCAAATTAAAAAAAAAAAAAAAAAAAAACACGAAAAAATGAATTTTTTCTTTAATTCCAACCTTTCCTTTTGACATCTCCGTGATCTCTTAAATCCCATTTAATTACGACCCCGGAAAACACCGGCGAAACGCAAAACTGGCTTCCGAAAAAGCCAATTTGAAAATAATTAGCCCCACCATTTAGTTTCCCCTTCCTTTCCTAAAAATCCCCACGCTAATGACAAAGAGGGAAAACTGATTTTAATCCGCATTCGTTCGAGGAAGAAATTGAAAGCGTCTTGGTGCTGCGCAAACATAATTTAAAATTGTGATCCGGGCGTAATTATTACGCTGCTCCGTAATGAACAGGCGGCGCCCTTTGGATAATTAGGGCTCTCTAATTGGGGAACGAGTGGAGGGATTTTCCGGGAGCTCGGCTTCAAGTCCTTTCCACTGACGGCTCCGTTTCGGACTTTTCACATTTGGCTCGCTATCAGACCTGACGGCAGATCATATTACTTCAAAGTAATCTATGTACTTCACTTCTTGTGGATAAACGAAATTAACTAGTGCTCTTAATAAGGAATTTAAGGATTTGAGACAGGTAAAAGAGTAAAAAAATGGTTTAAGCTTAATGGGTTTTTTTTATTTAATGTAAAAGAGTGATTTAAAAACCTTTTTTTTTTTTTTTTTTTTTTTGTATGGGTGAGTCTTAAGATTCACTGATGTATGCCATGAAAAACTCACCGATAAAAATTTAGAAAGAGGTCATTATCTTCCAGGAGAACTTTTAATCGTTTTGTAGGCTGTATGCCAGACAGCCCTTACAAATTCACAACAGACTTGCTGCCTGATGGCCAATCGGCTAGTGTTCTGCCCTTTGGTACCACAGGTTTCAGGTTCAGTAGCCTGATGCCGCGTGGCCGGCGCTCTAGCGCTCGGTACCACAGGTTAGAATCGGAGTAAGGATGTTTGTAGTGGTGCGGAATACACTTTAAACCATAGGTCCCGGTCTCGTACGACCAGAGAGTGACAGAGAGCAATCAGACTTCTTCTCACCTACATCATTCATGTAAAGGGGCAACTCAACTCTAGGCATAGTGACGTTGTGTGATGCAGTAGTAGTATTATTAGTAGTACTGGACTTCATGTTCGAATCCTGTAAGTGGCTTGGATCGTTAGTGTTTTGGAATCCACGATAAACTGTAGGTTTCCTGTCTAATTAGCCTTAAGTGCGCACAAAATGACCGTAGAATGACAAACTAAATATACACCCGAAACCTGTGGTACAGAATTCTAGTCGCTCGGCCATCAGGCTCATAATGATATATAGTTATCTTTAAAAATAAAGACAAAAATAATTACTGTTTCTATAGTTACTACTTAAAATTATGCTTTACCGACAACATATAAATGGTAATTTTACTTGGCTATAATAAAAGGTTGAAATTGCTCGGAATAGTAATAATAAAGAATATCATAAATAGTAGTAAAATAATATCAGAAACCTACAGCCAAGTTAAGTAATTGCTTTGCAAGTTAAGTAAGTACCATTTTTAAATTTCTTTCAATTTATTACAAAACGTAATTGCTGCAGTTATATTATTATGATTAATATATTTAATATTTAGTTATAATTAAAAGCGCAGAACTTAAGATAGAATTTAGTGGACCATGAAAATTGTTTTTCATATCAGAATAAAAGATTACACACTTGAACGGAAGCTTATTACTAGCTCATAAAACATCTTCCTTCCAAATTCGATGCTCACCCCAACCACAAAGTGATAATAACCAAATTAAAAGAAAAAAAAAATTATTATTATTATTTTTAATTCCAACCTTTCTTTTTGACATCTCTCGTTTTCTCTACCGTGATCTCTTAAATCCCGTTTAATTATGACCCCGGAAAACACCGGCGAAACGCAAAACTGAAAAAGCCAATTTGAAAATAATTAGTCCCTCCACTTTATTTTTTCAATCCACTTTCCCTAAAAATCCCCACGCGAATGATAAAAAGGGAAAACAGATATTTTAATCCCCGTTCGTTTGAGGGAAGAAATTGAAAGCTAATCTTGGTGCTGCGCAAACATAATTTAAAACTGTAATCCGGCGTGATTATTGCGCTGCTGCGTAATGAACAGGCGGCGCCTTTGGATAATTAGGGCGCTTTAATTGGGGCCCGGAGTGGAGGGATTTTCCGGTCGCTCGGTTTCAAATCCTTTCCACTGACGGCTCCATTGGTTTCATGCTCCGTTTCGGACTCTTCACATTTGGATCGCTATCAACCTGACGGCAGCTCATATTGCATCAAGGTAATCTACATATTTCGTGTGGTTAAACGAAATTAAATAGTGTCCCTAATAATGAGTTTAAAGTTTTCAGAAAGTTAAAACAGTAAAAAAAAAATTGCTCCAATATTTATTTTTTGGATTATTATGTTTTTTTTTTTTATTTAATTTAAAAGATTAAATAATAAATCGTTTTTCAACGTTAGTGAGACTTATGATTCACTACAGATAAGTTTCGTTTGCCACTCTTCTTTTACACACTTTAGGCCAATTTTACCGGGTCCTACAGTTTAATGTGGATTCCAAAATACTCACAAACCATCCATGACACTACCAAGATTCGAACCTGAAGCCTACAGTACCACAAGCCAGAGCGCTAGCCAAGTAGCCATTATTCCGTGATTTGTATGGGGGGAATCAGATATTTGAAGAAGACGTATTTTCTATTCTTTCCTGAATTTTCAGTTCCACTTATGTATGTCAGAGAAATTGGACAACAGACAGCATGTATTTTGGGAGTTTTCAAGGGTTGTCTTTTATACAGCCTTCAAAATCCTTAAAAATTCTCTAGAATAAAATATTCTTTTTATCTCCCTGTCGGTGCGTGCGTTCTGATGGCAAATTAGCTAGCGCTGTGGCCTTTGGTACCCACAGGCTTCATGTTCGAATCCTAGCAGCACATATATGTTTCGTTAGTGTCTCGTAATCCACGTTAAACTGTAGGTCCCGGTCTAATTAGCCTAAATTGCCCACAAAATGACCTAGAGCGACAAAACAGACCGCTAACAGGTCATATAATCAGACAACATCGAAAAAATTAAATCAAGAAAGGAGTGCTTAGACACAATTATCACGCAGATATAACAGAATCATCAGACACTAAGCCTGAGTAAGAAGCAAGCAGAATCATCAGACACTAAGACAAAAATAAGAAGCAAACAGAATAATCACACAATATAATCAGACAACATCGGCCATTTAATAATCAACAGGGAATGCTCTGAGACAAAACATCAAACAGAGAAAGCAGAATAATCAGATATTAAGCCTAAATAAGAAGCAAGCATAATAATCACAGAACATAATCAGGAACATCGACCATATAATAATCAAAAAGTACTCAAACACAATGCATCAAGCAGACACAGCTGAATCATCAGACACTAGACCTAATTAAGAAGAAAGCAGAATAATCAGACACCAACGACCAACTATAATCAAGAAAGTGAGGCTTGGATACAAGCATCAAGCAGACATCAGTCATCAGCAGAATCATCAGACACTAAGCCCAAATAAGAAGCAAGCAAAATAATGACAGAACATAATCATACAACACCGATTAACTAATAATCAAGAAAGGAGTGCTCAGACACAGATCATCAGGCAGACACATCAGAATCATCAAAATAAAGATAATCGTCTAAATAAGATATAATCGTCTAAATAAGAAGCAAATAGAATAATCAGTAACATCGGCCAACTTATATAATCAAGAAAGAAAGTGCTTAGACACAAAAACGGCCAACAAACACAGCATAATCATCAGATTCTAAGTCTTAATAAAAGCAAGTAGAATAGTAACACATAATTAGACAGCTTCGACCATCTAATAATCCAAGAAAGGTCGGGCTCAGACACCAATCAGTCAATCGGACCAGCATAATCATCAGACACTGAGAAACAAGCAGAGTAATCACATAACATAATGAGACCACAACGACCAACTAATAATCAAGAAAGGGCATGTTCAGATACAAAGCATCAATCAAACCAGCATAATCTTTAGACAAATAAAAGCAGAAGTAGAACAATCGCACAACATATTCAGACAACATCGACCATCTAATAAATCAAGAAAGGAAGTGTTCAGACACAAAATATCAAGCAGACAGACAGAGCAGAATCTTCCAGACAACTAAGCCTAAATAAGAAGCAGACAGAATCATCATACAAAAGTATCTTCATCCTACAAAAAACATAAACGTAAATGACGAGACGAAATCTCGTCCTGTGACTACAAAACAAATGCGGGTTTCATCAGCGGCCTCCGAAGAGAGACGGCCCTACGGTGACTTGGCTGCGGGGCGCCCCAATTGGGGCGCATTCCGACACAGCCCTGCCCTCATTGGATATGCATGGCGTCACCTTGTCATGTCCGCGTCGTTTTCGGCTAAAACCTGATTGAATTCCTTTTTTTCTAACATTAAGATATGCAGCGTAATGCCCGGGGACTATATTTCTAGAGTGAGTCTACTCGAATCGAGAGCAGTGAAATGGTTAAGTATGTGAAGTGGAGGAATGGGAATTGCCATTAATATGGCGGCTGAATACATGAGATAAAAATCATGTTAAAAGCATCAAATCGGGTAGTTTATGTAATAAAAGCACCATACATAAATCTGGAGTTGAAATTTTCACTAAAATTAATTTAGCTTTCTGGCTGTCACATTAACTAGAACTCAACAATGTAGCAAGAAATGCTACATTTTTTCAAATATACATATTTATTATTGTTATTACTATTTATTATTATTATTATTATTATTACTATTTTTATTATTATTGTCATTATTATTATTATTTTTTAAATACATTACATTGACTTTATTCTTATAGAGAACTACTTTTGTTCTGGCTAAGATTGTCAGAAATCTGACATGCACTAAAATTATCACATTATAAAGATAAATTACTTAGTGGTTTTTAAAAACCAATCTTGCATTATTCCAAGAGTCTTCTCAATATTTATTTAAATATTATTCATATAGAAAATATTATATATATACGCTGAAGTGACAAAAGTCATGGGATACCTCTTAATATCGTGTCGGCCCACTTTCGCTCGGCGAAGTGCAGCAACTCGACGTGGCATGGACTCAACAAGTCGTTGGAAGTCTTCTGCAGGAATACACCCATGCGTCTAGCTCCAACTAACATTCCGCGTTCAAAGTCTGTTAATTCCCGTCGTGCGTTCATCACCACGTCAAAACCTCTTCACATGAATAATTTGAGCAGAAATGAAAGCTCTGCGAAAGCACTGCGCATTTGTACCTGTTCTACGCGATGATACTGCCATCTGAAAATTTGCATATTGCTATCCCATGACTTTTTGTTACTTCAGTGTGTATATACATATATATACATATACATATATATATATATATACATGCCCAAACATATATATACATAGCCATGGACCCAAACTGTCAGCAAGGCACAGTTCAAGCTGGTGGTGGCTCCGTAATGGTGTGGGCTGTTTTCATGGCATGGACTTGGTCCTCTGGTGCGACTGGACCGAACATTGACTGGAAATGCTTGTTCAGCTACTTGGAGATCACTTGCAGCCATTCATGGACTTCATGTACCCAAACAACGATGGGATTTTTTAGGGATGACAATGCGCCATGTCACCGGGCCACAACTGTTCGCGATTGGTTTGAAGAACATTCTGACAATTCCAACGAATGATCTGGCCACCTAGATCGCCCGATATGGATCCCATCGGGCATTTATGGGACGGACGCGCCCATCATCGAGAGGTCTGTTCGTGCCCAAAAAAATCCTGCACCATCAACGCTTTCTAATTATGGACGTCTATCGAGACAGCATGGCTCAATATTCCTGCAGAGGCTTCCAACGACTTTAATTTAGTCCATGCCACATCGAGGATTGCTGCACTTCACTTGCGGGCGAAAGGAGGGCCGACACGATATTAAGTGTGTTATCCCATGACTTGTCACTTCAGTGTATATATAATTTAAATGCTTTTCAACATTTTATGAAACACACTATAATTACACTTTACAGCTTTTTTTTTTAAACATCTTTGGTGCTGTATGCCTGTTTGTATGCCACAAACAGC